>OOFC01016180.1:0-16483 GCA_900323345.1 Pseudochromis fuscus | reverse complement strand
TGTGTGTGTGTGTGTGTGTGTGTGTGTGTGTGTGTGTGTGTGTGAGGGAGGGAGAGCGAGAGAGAGAGAGAGAGAGAGAGAGTCCTCACTGAGCTCGGGGATGTCCACTGAGGTTTCTGGATGTCATCATGTTGCCGTTTTTACGCACCGGCTCTGCTTTACTCCGCTCGGTGCTGCTCCAGTCTTAGGAGTCGGGTCCTGCTCTAACACACCGGACAGACTGGACAGGGACCTCTGCTGACCTTGTGTGGCTACTGGTGCTTATTATTGTTATCAGTAGGATTATTTTTAAACGGGGATTCAAAGCCTGGCTCGGTCTGAGGCGCTACAGCCGGAGCGACATGAGCGCAGGGAAACCCCCGAGCCTGCGGATGGACATCCCTGTCATCATGTTGCTCGTTCACTTGACCATCACTCAGATTAAAGGTAAAGAAAAATGGAGGGGAGAAGAAAAAAGCAGAACATATGTATATATGTAACCTATATAAACATTTGCATATTTCATGTTTTATTCATATGATTACGCAACCAGAGGTGATGTATAGCCTTTTATTCTTATTTTTTACTTGGTTGTTTCTTATCCAGAGGAAGTGTTACTGTGTTGCACACACTTGGACATGAGGTTTTAATTTTCAGCTGGTGTAACCAGTGCAGCCTGTTCTTGTAACGGAGCATGGATGTTCAGAGACAGCTGAAAAACATTAGATAGCTTCATCATAAACTACAATAAGCAAGTCAAGGCACTGTTGAAAGAGCTAAAGAAAACTGAACAATTTTGTAAACAGGGAATTAATTCCAGTAGTGATTTGAGTTGGACAGAAATCCTATTTCTTCTGGGACGTTGTCTGCGCAGGTGGAGGAAAGAGGCTGTGAGATCTTTCATTTCATCATGATCAGTGCAAACACAGAAGAGACTCAAAGCTGCTTCAGGCTTGGATTTAAATCAGCAACTATTGATACTGTTCATAATTATCATGAGACACTGAAAATATAGTAACACATGATATACACCAGTTCTTTGTTCTCTGTCAAATCAAAATATGATGGATTGTCTTTGATATTGTTCAGATGTTGTTGTTGTTGTTGGACAGGGGTTTTTCAGTAGGGGGCTGTGCTGGTGAATATCCAAAAAAGATTCAATACCACTTGTCCTGTTCATTCATGTCACACTCATCACATGTCCTCCACCACCTCTCCAGTCTGTGACTCATCTCCACATCTCCTAGGGTGAGGAATCCTGGATTGTGTTACAAACATTCAATTAATGAGACTGGCGGGACACATTTTTTCATTTCAATTATGCTGCTGCTCAGTATAAAGTAAATTCACAGGATGTTTAAGTTGAAGAACTCGTCCATGAATGAGGATTGTTAAGAGTTGGTGCCATATTCAGATCCTGGAAACACAAAAACAGCTCATGGGTTTGGTTGTGTTCATACTGGACAATTTACATTACATTTTCTTTATTTTATTGCTGTTTACATCACTGGACAGTGGACACTATCAATGAGACATTAAGGACATCCATACTGTAGTAAACACAAAACTGCCTTTCAGTACCTCAGTTAGAAAAGTTTTTATTAACACATTTCCATAAATTAGTGTTGAGGATGTTGTTGGGTTTACAGTCACAGAGTCATATTATGACAGTTTCTTTGAAATGAGAAAGATACTCCCACACTTTCAGCTCAAAGTTTTCACAAAGATTTGAGCTGGTGTACTCACACAGTGTAATCAGTGTCCAATAACAGCAGGTAACGTAGCTTCATCCATGATACCTCTGGCAGATCAAACTTTTTTGAGACAATTGAGATGAAAGAGGTTCAACAGCAGAAAAGAGAGCGGATCAGAGATCAGGATTCAGCCTGCCATTAAAAACACAAGTCATACTAAATTATTCATATTATTTTGGTTGTAAGGTGATTCAGTATTTTAGACTACTTTAAGTTTTATTATTGTAGATGAATCCTGCTCTTTTTTCTAATTAACAGAGAAAACTATTCTGATATTAGTAAATAATCAGCTAATATTATTCCCATTAGTTAGTGAATAGAAACAGTTGTGATGAGCAGCCTTCAGACTGGTGGTGGACATGAGTTTGCATCATTTTTGGATGAAGGTTTTGTGTCTGTGTGTTGTGCCAAACTGAATCTGCTCCTTGTATCTACAGGACGACTTGTGAGAGGCTGGGAGACTGATTCCTTTCTATTATTGTCACAGTGTAGGAGGAACTAATTTCAGTGATCAATGAGAACAGCCTGGATCAGTTTCTACACAAAAAGAGCAAAGATACCATCCACTTATTTACTCGGAGCACAGTGCAGAGGGAAAGTTGTTCAGTCCTTGTCAGACCAGATTTACACATCCCAGCCTGCGCCATCTGTGGGAAGAGAAAGTAACAGCAGTGATTTAAACCTCCTGAAGCTGTCGTAAAGATCACATAAAGATCGGCTAAACTAAGACGATGAGTAAAGTCAATCATGAACCTTAAGTGGATTTCAAAGATGCCCTGCAGAGTTTTGTGTAAAGTGATGTTTGTGTGTTGTGTTTCTCATCGAAATATGTGATGTGCACGTTCAGCTCAAACAAATTTCTTGAGAATTTTCCTGCAGGTTTGTGAACAATTAAAAAAATACATACACTAGTTACATTGTTAGGCAGCAGTGACCTCGTGTGTGCATCTGGGTTCTTGTGCATGATACAAATAAAATAGGGACTGAATTTGTAGAAACAATACTCCATATTGTGTGACCTAAAGAAAAAGTTATTTCACAGTGTGCAGGTTACCTTTAAAGACTAATGTGTTTGTCTTTGTCTTTTCAGCATGGTGGCTCCAGTTGTCATTAGTCATATTAATTATTCTCATACATTTGCTGCTGCGGCTCTCCACAACATTGGGTTTGAAATAAAACACTGACTCTGGGAGTAAATGCTGACTTTTAGTTTTGAAGGTGTTTACATCTTTATTATGGGAATTTTCGGCCAGTTATTCAAACTGAATGTCAGCACCTTTACCTCATTGTCAGTATTTAATTCAAACTTTAATGTTCAGGGAGGAAATAATGAGAATTCATGGGATTAAAAATGGATCGATGCAAATTGTTCAGGGCACTCACTCCAAAGCTGTATGACTCATTGAATACCAGATTAATTAATAAACACTCTCTTCTCTACTTGTGAGGAAGTGTTGCTTTAAATCTTTAATTTACAATTTTTATTTAATATATATTTTTTAAATTGACCAAATACCACTCTGTTTCTTTGATCTGGTCTTACTGGACTTTACTTTAGTGTGTGTTCATTCATAACAAAACTGTGAGTGGAAGTCGTTTTCTCTCAAGTCAAATTTCAACAGGTCTTAATCCAAGCATGTGCTATAAGTAAAAGTTTAAACTGTGGACGCGACACAGCTGTGATCATCGTACCGTGATAGTCTGGACAGGAAGTCGGTGAAGAGAAATGTCACAGATCAAAGGAGAAAATGTAGCATCTTCAATTATTTGATGGAAATGTTACAACTTATCAAGAGAAGCACTTTGAAATGTTACGAGTGGCAATTTTATCATTTAAATATCCATAACTCTTTGACACTTTAGAAACAGTTTTCACATTGTTATTTTATGAAGTTAGCAGTTAGTTAATTTTATTGTTTTGCACCCAGTGCCCTCATCAGCAAGAGTGAACCAAGTGGCACATCGGTAGGAAACTATTTTCGGTAAAACTCTGCTAAACACCCACTGCAACTCTTCCTGTTCAGCATCAAGCACCAGTTAAACAACTTTAGTGACTAACTGGAGCCAGACACTTCCCTCAGGAGTTGGTAAATAAAACAAAAACAGAAGGAAAAGACAGTTAATATCAGACATAAAACAAGAGCCAAAACAAAATTAAGCATTGTCTGTTTAGATAGTGTTCACTCCCAGTCTCTGTCAATTTAAGAACTAATTTTGTGGGTTGATAATTGTTTTTCTCCACAGCTTGATCCCTGACCATCAGCAGCAGTAATAGCGGGAACACTGGCCCTGCTTTAATAACCGGACTAATTCATGCACAGCCATGGATCTTGTTAGAGCCATTTTTGCACAGTTAACAGATGTCGCTACAGGTCATTTACTTCTTGTTTTCCTGTTGATTTTAATCATGTTTTCAAACTGTATAAGCAGTGAAACAGAAACGATCATTTCACTTTTTGTGCTGCATCACAATAGAAAAATATCCTCAGTAAAATACAAAGATGTTGCATGAGAGAAACACACTTTGAACTGATGAATAGTTTTCATTTATTTGCAGTATTTGCACTAAAATCCCACAAGTAATGAAGTTTCTAAATAATTCACAATATGTCAGCATATGGACTTCTATGGGGATTTTGGTGTGCTTATATTTACATTCAAAGTATTGAGGCTTTGAATTATATTTAACTCTTCTTCCTTAAAATCACATTACACAGAAAATACAAAAAGAAGTGTTTTGATGAAGATAATAACAAATGCTTAAAAATGAAAGATATTGATAAACAGGCATGCAGAAATATTTTATGATGGCAGGTATTGCTGTGCAGAACGTACTAGTCCACACAATCCGTGCTCCTTTCTCATTAATGCTGCTAAGTTTAAGCTTGAGAAAATACATGACAAAATGTGTTTTTTCTGATTATCTGTACAACTATTAAACAGTGAATAATAGACAAAGCTCTTTTTTTTTACAATAAGGGTCAGAAGAAAGGTTGTGCAGAAACTCTTATGCTGCATCTACCACTTGCAGACGTGAGCTGAACTTTTGTGTTTGCAGGAAAAAAAAACATTGAGGGATTTGTTTCTGGTTTCTTTTAACAAGATATGAAAGGCTGGAGTAAAAAGAAAAGAAAAGACAAGAAAAAAAGCCAAATAACTCCTGATGCCAATAAAGAGCCTCATAGTTGTGACTGAGATGAATGTTGACAGAGCTGAAACAATAACCGTGGGAAGAAGAAAAGACAGTAGACTATAAGATAAATCAAGAAGTTTTGATGATATCAGGGAGAGAGGAGTCACTTTAGTCTTTAATTTTTTTTACTTTCATTGATAGATTCATTAAAAGGCATTTAAAGGCAATATTGATTTATCCAAATGGCCATGAATTAGTGCAGCTGGTCATGGTTGAAGATATTTCCCATCTCATCCAAGACACTTCACTTTCCCCTCTGGATTCAATAAATTATTCTGATTCTGAGTCTAGTAGAGAGTAGCTGGTTTTTAACCTCTGTGTGGACGTCATCAAGGTCATATCAAGCACAGGAATTCATAAAAATGACTTGATTTTTCATTATTAACCTGATCTATCTGTTTCCCTCTCTCTCGTCCTGTAGCTCTGGTGGCCAGCAGAGTGGTAGAGGAGGTGAGATGCCCCCTCGGTCAGTTCCCCTGTGGGAACATGAGCGAGTGTCTCCCTCAGGCGTTGCAGTGCAACGGCCACAAAGACTGTCCCAACGGAGCTGATGAGCGGCGTTGTGGTAAGTTTGTATCTGTAAACTGTAACAGTGGTAAACAAACATGGAGGTCTGAGGGAACGGAAACAGGGACCATTTAAAAGCTCAGTGCAACCCTTAATACAACCTTTTCCTCTGATACTCATAAAATCTAACGCCGGTTCTCATGGATTCATCCAAGCACATATGAATGCAGCAGAAAGCTTTATGTGAAGAAATAACTGACAAACATAGTGACAGGAATCTGTTTGTATTGCACAGAGAGGTTTATCAGCATTCATTTAACAAATTGGCCATGTTGTTATTTTCCGGATGGGAAAGTTTGATTGCGTGCATCCAACCATGTAAACAACAGAGAACATCACTATTGTCTTTTTGCTCTAACGCAATCATGAGCTCACATAAACAAATAAAATTATTAAAGTTTTTCCCATACGCGGCCTTTATAAATAAACTGGACGATCAGCGGCTGAACATGACGACCTGATAAAAACATAAAAAGCATCTCCTAAAATACAAGTAGCAACTTTGTATCTGCATCTGTTTAACATCTGGACACAGCTACAAACATAACCACTGTGTCAGAGCCACAGCCAGAAAGTCAGGGTCATTTAAATCTTCATTTTACTTTAAACAGTGTTAACAAGCTTTTATGAAGGAGCTCGCACTTCTGAGCAGCGTAGTTTGACTCACACATTTTTAAAAATTCGGGAGAAATTCGACAGCTGCTGTATTTCCCTCTGGTCAGAGAGGAATCGGCTGCTCTTTAGTGAACACATCACTGACACCATCAAAGTTACTGTTCAGCAGATAACCAGAAGCACCCTCCCGGCACAGCTCACCCCTCTCTGACAGGTCATTTTAAAGAGGAGTCACGAGTGTCTGGTACATTAAAACTCATAATGCAGGTGGTGAAGGAGGAAGAGTCTTTTAGTCCTGCACATCACTGACGATACAGCAGCAGTCTGCAGGTTATGGTAGGAAATATAAAGGCTTCAGATTTTCATTTGGCTTTGTACTGACTTATTTTTTCAGTACATCACTTTTTAATTCATAGGGTTGTTTGTTTCAAAAGATTTTAATAGATAATTTGAGCCAGAGCATTGAAAGTCAACTACACAGGAAGCTATGTGACGTGTGACACCGAATAAATAATACTTCCTTTATCCTCCTGTGGAGCCTTCGTCTTCTCTAACCTCTCAGGGTGTCAGGACTATGCAATGAGAGCCTCAATGAAAAACAAAACTTGCTTACTATGCTCAGTGTACAAACATGGAGGTACTGACAGAGCAGCACTGACAGCCTGGGCAGCATCACAAAAAGATGCACAAGTTAAATATTCCAAAAAACAACCAGACACCAGCTCTGTTTCACATCATCATTCAATACCAAGCTTCCCATCTATTGGATATTGATTCTATCATGTCAAACATTCTGGTGTTGATGGGTTCATGAAGTGTTTTTGTGTTATTTATAAAGTGTTAAACACTTAGCCCAGGGCGTGTTTATTTTACTGTAACCTAAAAAATGTAGTCAGCAACTGTCAGACCAACATGAACAACCTTGGACTCTGTGAATCAGACAGATGGGAGGAGTACAGTATATCTGCTCGTCCACACCATCACCTGACCAGGCTGAGATACTGCTGCAAGCACAGACATTTTTACTTCCACTCAATAAAAACTGTGAATAACAACCTCATCATTTTGAGTCAGTGACAATGATGTAATTAAACGGGTACTTAAACTTTCTACCAATATTGATGCAATGGAGCTGAAGCACAACAAATACTACATCCATTTGATTTAAAGTACAGTCAGATGGCTACTTTATTGAATATGCTACGTTTGACCATTTATTAACCATCTATCTATCTATCTATCTATCTATCTATTGGCATATTTTTCATACAAGCCATATCCAGAAGGAGCACAAATTAGCACATGGTTGTGTCTGTGTTGTATTACCTCTCTTCTTCCTCATCCTCCTCATCCTCCTCATCAGCCGGTCTGCCCTCACTGCCACGCTGTGCAACATAACAAAGAACTCAGAGAAAAAAAAAAGGGGGGGCTCACCTAAAACCAGGGACTGTGTTTTTCCACAGCAGCCACTAAATCATCTTCACACATCTTCATTTACTGAGTAGCTCAATCAGAGTACCGCACACTCACACAACCTAAATGTTGAACACTGCGGACCTCGTGTCTGTGAGGTGTCGGACATTTTAAACCGTGTTGAATTTTAGGTTATAATTTCATCAGGGCTGCTTGTTGCTACACCTGCTGAATAACTGTTCTTCAAGCCACACTTTTGATAGATGCATAATGTAGTCGAGGCTTAAGTGTTTCATCTGCATCTTTGATTATTATTATTATTATTTTTATGATAAATCCAGGTGTTGGGACATGTCTTAGCGAGCTGCTTTTCATGTGTTGATTAGCCGTCACACAGAGAGATGAACAGGGACGCTGAACAGGATGACTGAATGGGCCACAGCATTCAGACTGACTGCTCATGGCAACAGTGTAGAAGATACGAGGGTAGGAACAAGACGCTTCAAATTTGTGTTAGAGCAGAGTTAATAAATGATGTGCTCAGTAGATTTACACCGCCAGAACCTAATATCCATTTCACAGCTTAATGACCAGTCAAACTACTATTTATTATATTTATTACTATAATATAATTAATCAATTCTGGCATTTTTCACAGTGTGTCCTCATAAATACCATTTTCCCAACTACTATATTTTCCTTTTATAGTTGAATTTTATAACTGAAGACAAATACCGGTAGTTTAGATTTTGTCCGATTTTTTTTTTACCACAGGAAGAGACAACATCCTGCGTCACATCTGTTCACCCATCAGTTGTTCACTCAGAAGCTCAGGGATGCTGTGAATTGGTATTCACACTGTAGGCCTGGTGTCTTTTCAGAGACAGCTATGACATCTCTGCTTTATGTCAGCCGTGTCAAATCTGTCTTTCACTAAACGACATCAATGGCTGATCAGAGGTTCATTCAGGGAGTTATTTATCACCCCCTCTACCTGAATGTGCATGGTTGCAGGCTTCAAAGGTAAATTATGGAATCACGCTCAAACTGAAGATAGGTAGTAGATTTCTGAAGGTCCCAAACTGAATCCCTGAGAAAGTCATCCACGGTGTAATGTGTCTTCTGTGGTTGTGTCTGGGCCTGTGATGATGTGTTTATCAAGGATTTTCTGTCTTGTACTCATCTAAAAACATCTCCTGCAGTATGATTAACCCCACCCAGCCAAGTGTTTGTCACTGCATTTTCTGTCTGCTAATAAATAATTACTGTTGCTGGTTTTGCTTTGCAGGGGACAACATTGGATGGGCAGACTTGTTTGGTCGAACACTACAAAACAGTCACCCTGTGGACCTGTTCCTCCTGGAGGAGTGTTGTAAGTGTGTGTACATTATTTGAGTTTATACTTGATGATGAATGGCGTGAAAGTTTTTAATTTTTGCAGATATTTAGACATTTATTAGATGGGAAAAAGAAAATATTTAACTTTATTCACTGTTCATCCTTAACTTTTTGCACTTGTTTCATCACAATGTATAAAACTCTATATAGATCCCAGTGAGATGAGGCTGAGGCTTCGATTGTCTCTTATGTTTACATTATATTTTATTTATATTGATGTGATTGTTTTGTGGTGAATCCAAATTTGAACATTGTCACAGAAGTTGATTGAATTAGAAATTAATTATGTCTCTAGTCTGAGACCTCAACACAACATATCTTCTTGTACTGATACCAGACGAGCAAAACTTGGGGTTGAATTTTTGTAAATTGAAGCATGTGTCATACAATGGCTGGTACTCTGAATGGAAATCTGAAGTGTGTGTGTGTGTGTGTGTGTGTAGTGTTGCAGGAGTATCCAGAGAGCTGCGACTGCACACAGACAGACGTGGAGTGTGTGGAGGTCAGCCTGCAGGATGTTCCTGTGCTCTCTCCAAACGTTACCTGGTTGTAAGTGTCCTCTGTCTGTCGCACTGTGTCTGTGAATGTGTGTTTGTATTGATCATGCTGCAGGAAGATAATTCAGGTCACTGAGCCACATGGCCTCTCTTTGAAGACAAATAGCAAGTAGCAGCCATGACTGAAATCTTTGGTTTAGGGTTAGGATGAGTTTAGGTTTATGTAAACATGACCCTGTATGTGCATGCGTGTGCACTTCTACCTTTGTAAATAGCAATTTAAGAAATAAAATACAAAGATTTTACAGTATTCATGTCCTCCAGAGATTATTTTAAGTGAGAACCTGTTGCTCTACTAGTATTTCATCCTGTTAGTTCAACATAACATATCAAATGAAAATTATAGCTTGGTAATTGTCTGCTCTGAATCTACACTTGTGACTTTGATTGAGAGGTTTCACTGAATAGAGGAGTGATGTGAAAAAAGCCATACTGTATATAAAAATGTAAAACCCATGTTTATATACAGTCTATGAAAAAAGCACAAAGATTAATTTACCATGGCTTCTTCCAGATCAATAACAATCACAGAAATGTTTAAAATGTCTCTACCCTGTATTGGATTTTGCACTTAGTTGTTCATCCATCTCACTACTTCAACCTTCCTAATCCAACTTTTCTTTATTACACTACTTTCTTATCTCCCCCTTTATTTTCCTTTCAAGTAAAGCCTCTTTGTTGCTTTATAACGATTTTGTTACTGGTCAGTTCAATAATTTGTCCATTTTAATGACACTAATAATGATGCTGCTCTGTTGTGGTAAAGTAGTTATCCATAAAATTACCTTTAATTAGAGCTTTTATTTTGCATCCTCAAAATCTTTCATCTTTACTTCCACTTCCTCTTTTTCTCTCCAGACTTATTTATTAGACTCTGGTTTTTAGCACAAACCACAACAAAGCTGATAGTTAGTGATATAAATAATTATGATCACTCACATTGATCTTTGTACAACTTCACAGAAGAAATAATTTTGAAAGACTATAAACTAATACCAGTTATTGTTATGCATAAGGAAACAAGACAGTTTGCACATGTTCTCTTTTGCTTTAACTGAAACCTATGGATGAGCTATTATGTTATTATGTTGCTATTATTTAAAAAATAAAATCCTGGAGCTTTCATTGTTCTCAGTGTGCATCAGGCAGAAATCAATGTTAAAGCTTCAGTAAACACTGGAGGCTGCTGACACTATCACCCTGCTGAGGAAAGTTCACAGTTTTACTAATGACATTGAACGCACCGCCTGGTGTGGTTTATATTTTAGATTGAAACACTGAAGGACACTTGGATATCCTATTAGACTCACTACCTGATTTTCCACAGCCTAACACAAAAAGTAACTGGATTGTCAAGGGTAAAACCAGAGGCGTAGAGCGAGGACCCAAGTGCTGACACCAGGCTGGAGCAGATAGATTAACCAAGGATTTAATCAGAGCAGAGGTATCCAACTTGACAGGAAAAAGACAGGATCCAAAAGGGCAGGCAGGGTTTCCAAAAACCAGGCAAACTTATGACTTTACAAAACGTGGACGTGGACGTGGACGTGGACGTGGACGTGGGGCTGGGATGTGGGCAAAGCTACAAACAAACTGGCACAGGACAGAGAGACACATGAGGTTAAAAAGCATGAATTGTATAGCACTTTTGAAAACATAGTTCAAAAGCATTTTTACAGAATAAAATAAGCAATCCATTAAACAAGGCAAATAACAGTAAAAGGCACAAGAGCAACCTGCTTTACAGAGCTGAATAAAACAAAACCAATAAAAATCATTCAGATAATAAAACAAATATAAAATGAGAATAACATGTAAATTAAAACAGGCTGCATAAAAGGTCATTTGTCAAGTGATAGATCTCCTCTAATAAATAGCCTTCGTATAAAAATAAGTTTTTAAGATCAATATAGGAGTGTATGGTGTTGCGGTACAAAGTTGTAGGGCTCTGAGCTGTGAAATCAGTGTTACTGTAGCTTGAGGCTCAATTTCAAAATAAAAGCATACATTTGTACCCCTACTCACTAAACACTAGAAGTCAGAATATGTTTGTGCATTACAGAAGTCCCTAAATAACACAAATATCTGCATTCATTAACAAATTCAGGTCTTTTACTTCCCCATGCAGCATATTGTACTAGTAATAATTAGAAACCACACAGACTACTGAGTGATTATAGCATTATATGAACAGTTTGTTTTTATAGTATATAACCCTTTTATGGTTTTAATGTCTTCATATCATCTGCCAGAAACTCAGTCTGTCATGTCATGTCCTCTTTACAAGTTCTACTGAGCAATATCTTCTGTCTCTTAGACGTGGGTTATTTTAGACATTGGACAACTTTTACACAGTAACCGCATCATCTTAGTCTCACCTTTGTTTCCTTAGACAAACTCCAAGGAAACAAATCATTCATACAACATCTGTAATAGTTTATTTCTTTCCCATCACATCTCCAGCAGAGATCACATCATCCTCATTTTTACCTTCTCTTCTTCTTGTATCATTCTGGTTGAAGATTTAAATTAGTTTTGACAAGTACTGTTCCCCAGCACAATATGTGTAAAACATCTTATTAGATTTTCAGATGGAGCATCTCGGATCATTGCAGCTTTAAATGAAGGCATCTTAAAATAGAACAGTATTTATTTTTGTTTTTAGGAGCCTGAAAGCCATTCAGCAGGCTTTGTTTTATGGAACTATTTGTTTCATGCTGTTTTATTTGATTAAGAGCTGCACAAATGACATTGATTGATGTTGAGATTTTATTACCACTGTGTTATCATGCTGTTCAGATCTGTTACGGTGTGAATGTGAGTACAATGCTTATATATGGCATATGTTGGTTACATAAGTAAGTAACAGTGTTGACTGTTCAGACCTGGCCTGAAGGTGTGCTTCAGCAGCTGCAGGACTACTTCAAGATGAAAAACTGGGATGTGTTTGAACACCACGACTTGGACTAGCTGTCCTGGATTACACCACTGTGGACCGGTACATTAAAGTTTATCCAAACAAGAAACCTTGGATGACTAAGGAGGTGCAGTGCCTACTCAGAGAGAGGAACATCACCTTCAGGAGCTTCACAGCCCTGCCAGGGCCATCTGGGTGGCAAAGGCTAAATACAAGAGGAGGACAGAGGACTGCTTTAAGAACTATGACTCCAGGCAGCTGTGGCGAGGTGTCCAACACATGGCAAACTACAGACCTAGCAGCCTGGCAGCTGATGTTGGTGGTACCTCACTGGCAGAGGAGGCGAATAACTTCTTTGCCGAGGTGCCGTCACAAGGGACAGCCGCACCGCACCCACTGGCCCACAGCATCAAGGGAGGCGTACATTGGGCACAGTGAATACAAGGAAAGCTGTGGGCCCTGACGGCATCACTGGTCAGGTGCTTAAGGGCTGCACTGCTCAGCTGGTGGGAGTCTTCACTAAAATCATCAATCAGTCCGTGAGACAGGCCGTCGTCCCTCCCTACCTAAAGTCTTCCTTCACTGTCCCAAGAAAAACACCATCCGCACTTTAAATTACTACCATGCGGCGGCACTCCTGCCCATCATCACCAAACACTTTGAAAAACTGGTCAGATCCCCTCTGTCTTACATCAATTCAATTACAGGGCCAACAGGTCCACACAGGATGCAATAACAACAGTCCTCAACACTGTTATGTCCCACCTGGAGCATCAGGAGAGCTACGCACGGCTGCTCTTTGACTTCAGCTCTGTGTTTAATACAATCTTACCAAACAGACTGGTATCAAAACTGTGGGATCTGGGAATATCTGACTCTGTATGCTGCTGGATCAGAGACACAACGCCCCAAGAGGGTGACAGTCAGCCCCATATTTCCTCAGCCATCAGCCTCAGCACCAGCTCTCCTCAGGGTTGTGTGCTAAGCTCCCTACTTTACATCCTCAACACACATGCCTGCACCTCCACACACCCACCAACAGCATCATAAAGTTTGCTGATGATACCACGGTGGTGGGGCTCATCTCAGGAGGGGATGAATCCAAATACCGGGATGAAGTGGAACGGCTGTCTATGTGGTACACGGAGAAAAACCTGATGCTGAACACCAAAAAAATGAAGGAGATCATTGTTGACTTCAGGAGGAAGAAAACAGATGTTCTCCCCATGTTGGTTTTCTGGGGTTGCACATGGAGGACAACCTGTCCTGGACCTCCAACACTGCAGCCATCATTCAGAAGGCACAGCAGAGACTTCATTTCCTGGGGATCCTGCGCAACAACTACCTCAAACAGGAACTGTTGGTGTCCTTCTATCAATGCTCCATAGAGAGCATTATCACATACTGCATCTGTGTGTGGTTTTCTAGCTGCAGCAGCTGACAGAAAGTCACTCCAGAGGGTCATCACCACAGCCCAGAAGATCCCCGGCTGCCTCTTTCCACCTCTGGAGGAACTCTACAGCTCCCACTGCCTCAGGAAGGCACAGCAGCTTCTCAGGGACCATCACACACTGTCCAACCTGCTTCCCTCTGGTAGACACTTCAGGGCCTTAAAGGCAAGAATGAACAGATTACAGAACAGTTTTTATGCAAGAGCCATAACTGCACTAAATGCTGTTTGACTGGGGCAAAGTGCAATGTGCAATACTTTTATTTATACCTTTATTGTATACTGCATTGTAGATTGCACCTTTCAATTTCGTTGTACTTGTACATTGTACATTGTACAAAGACAATAAAGACATTGTACTCTATTCTTTTGCAGCTACTGGTGTTTTCTGTACAATCTTATTAGGAAAAAAATAATCTTTTTATAATGTTTTCCTTTTATTTATTTATTCATCAGCCAATAATTTATTTTCTTTAAGGGGTATGAACTGTCTGGACTTGTGCACTGACAATATTACATTTCTGACCGTGGAGTGATTCGATTCCAGGGCGAGGAACCTTTTTAAATTTTTAAGTACTTTGGTCACCCTGACAGATCCTTCTTCGATTATTTTGGCAATTTGGCAACAAGAATTCTTATCAAGCTAATTCTAAATATAATAGATATTTCATCATTTCTGTCTGTCTGTATGCGTCTGCCTTCTTTAAGTGAAATGTGTGCTGTGTTACAGGTCGCTGAGGAGCAATGAGATCCGAGTGTTGTCGGATTTTGTTTTCTCAGAATATTCTGTCCTCGAGAGACTGTGAGTATTTTTATATAGCTGTATGAATTATCACAATACATTCTTTTAAGTCTTTATAATCATTGTTATTCAGTGCACCCAACTGTGGCCTTTTCATCACAATCTGAAATTTAATTTAGTAAATAATTCAGATGGAACCAAAAGCAAAACTTATTTCATAAATACTGAATTAGAAAAGCAGATACTTACAAAGAAAATCAATAATAGATACAAAGCAATTTAAAATCACATTTCTGTGGATGCTACTCGAGCAATGGAAACATTTTTTTTTGTTATTATTTTTCACAGTTTCTGTTTACGTGTTTCTCAGATGTTTTTTTACAATACAAAGCAGAACGCCTGGTATTCTGTTGATTGGTAAATTTGGACACGGTCTCGTCACAAAAATCTCTTCATCAGAGCAGAAATGTGAGAAAACATGCAGCAATACACAGATGCATCCTGAGTCCGAGATGAAAAACTGAAACTGAAACAGAGGATGTTTGTAGGAGGCAACAGTTGTACAGAAACAAATAACAGGAGCTGTTTGAAAGAGAAAGTATTACAAGCAACACATTATGAAATCTCAACATGAAATGAAGCAATAACTGAAACTCACTCGTAAATAAACATGAGAAAGAAACTTTATAGATATATAGCTGCACATGTCAGCGCTATTTTCCTGCTTATTACCAAAAATGTGTAATATTGTTGACATTTACTTGGTCAATCTGTAAAATCGAGAATAATACCTGCAGAAAGTTGCACATCCCTAAACTCTGCATGGATCAAAGGTCAGTAATTACAGTTTATTGTTAGAGTGTTTTAAAGTGTCAGAAATTGCATCTGAGCCTCTGATTGTTCCCTGCAGACTGTCCTCTTTGTGTTATGGAGCAAATAATGATGGTAGTATACTGAGAGTATTTTCCTGTCAAGTCAAGAACATGTGCACATGTCTGAATGATGTGTATCTGTGTGAGCGAGATAAGGGACTCAAGTTTCCGCTAATAAAACAACAAATTTTCCCCATTCTGTTCTCAGGTTTCTGCAAAACAACAACCTCCAGTTCATATCCAAACAAGCCTTCAGTGGCCTGCACAATCTAAAGAGGTTGTAAGTATCACTTCACAAATGATTTGGATTTATTTCCCTTCTCCCTTTTTTCTTACCAATGAGCTTATCTCTCAAGTAATAGATGGGTTTAAATTGATTTTAATTCATTCTTTAATCTGAGGTATAAAATTGAATGAATGATTATATTCTTAAGTGGCCATTTGCAAATGAGCAGTGCTTGATTATTGCTCTTGGAAAAGAAGAGTTATTTAATAAATCTCTGTGTGACGTTGTGCAGATCTGAGATGGCACAGAGAGAAAAGACATTTACTGCAGGCCAAAGCTACTTTATTAATACCAGAAGACGCCAGGCACTGTAAGTAGCCTGCCAATCCAAAATCAGTTTACATGAGTAACTACATTAAGGTCAGGGGCCCTGGAAATGGGAAAAGGGAACCCCATATTCACAAGATGACTCGACAAATCACTTCAACTCTGTGGAACCTTAAAGGGATGGTTGATTAGTTTTTGATGTGGGATCTGTCTGTCCTTCTTCAGGTTTCTCAGTGAGAACCTAATATCCTCCCTCAGTCCTGGTGTGTTCAGCGATCTCAATCAATTAGAGTGGCTGTGAGTAACACACACATACAGATGAACATGTTTATCCAAAGATAAGCAGTTTTTACAGTTGTTATGTCTGTGTGGGAATCACAGGCTCTGTGTGTCTAGTTTTATTAATAATAATAATAATAATAATAATAATAATAATAATAATAAATAAATAAATAAATTAATATGTTTTGCAT
>OOFC01016179.1:0-11817 GCA_900323345.1 Pseudochromis fuscus | reverse complement strand
CGCCACTCTGTTTACTCACAGCTCCATTCATATCCATTTAGCCTGCACCTGTTTGGTCCCAGTCAGGGTCACATGGAGAGAACGCACCCACAAAACATACGCACGCTGCACACTACACACAAACACACACCGGGTCACACACATATGCTCAAGCTCTCCCCTGAGACAGCGAGGGGGAGCAGGAGAGCAATGGAGATGTCAGAGCGAAAAGGAGGACTGAAGATTGGAGGAAATGAAGATATTAGGAAGAAAAAAGGGAGAGAAAGTGAATTAGGAAATGGGAGGAGTGTCTTTTTTGTTTAAATTTGAGTCCATTAAGGATGTAACTCTCTCTTTCATGTCACATTGCACAGCTCTGTGGTGATGTATTTGATCAATTTGAGAGCACAGGAGGGAAATTTGTGCAATTTAGTCATTGTCTGGATTTATTTTTGGGTCTTTTAAAGTTTGCAATTAAAAACCATATTTCTTAATAACTTTAATAAATTTTTTTGTCTAATAATAATGCACCTATTCTGACCATTTTTCTTCTATATTTATCAATAGATTTTTTTGGGAAGGGGGTTAGTTTTGTATGACAAGGATGTAGTTTGGTCAACACAGCAGGATCCAACATGGTGGTGCCAATTTTTCTAGTATAATTTGGGGACCTACATTTATCTTGCAGTGACCCTTACGTGTGCCCCGACCCAGTCGTTGAAAAACACCGCTGTGGAGGACATAACCACTACATCATCTTAGACTGTGTTTGTCTGTTCATACGCGGCAATTAATGGCACTCTTCCATCGCAGGTTCTTCTGGTCATGGACAAGAGAACACAAGAGACGTTCATACTGAAAGTAAGTGTAGTGTGTGTGTGTGTGTGTGTGTGTGTGTGTGTTGCCCTGCATCCTCGTCGTCCTGACTGTAAGTGTGAAGTGTGCCAGAAGCCCCTGTGTGTGACCGGTGTAATTGATTCTAATGGGCCTGTCCCTGTCAGCTCCTCTGCTCTCAGGTGTGAGACGTGTGCCAGATGCCAACGCACAGCACAGGCACAAATGACTACACACATGCTCGCACACACACACGCATGCATGCCTACACACCCTCACACCCAATGTGAACTTTACGTGAAGTGCTGATAGATGCGTGCGGCTCTTTTTAAAGTCATGTGCTGTATGTAGCTTGATGAATCCAGTGACTTTGGGTTACCATGGGGCATAGCCGGCACTTTGTTAATGGAAGGTTTCTCCTTTGCCACGCTCCTTTCCTGTTTTTTTTTTACACCTTGCTCTAAATGCTCACCTTCCCTCTATCCGCACCCTACTTCCTGTTTAATTATCCACCTCCTCCTATTTGCAGGGTCTGAGGAAAAGCAGTGACTGTGGGTGGACTAAGAGGACCATCATGCCTCACTCTGTGCCCCACATGGTGCAGCTGAGAAAGTTCGTTGTATCCGAGGACGCAGTTTTCCTCCTGCTGCACTACGCTGAGGGTAAAAGACACCCCTCCCCCACCCCGCGCTCACCTGTTTCATCTCCCGTCTTTCGTCTTCCACCCCTCCACCTGTCCCTTCCCCTCCTTCACCTGATCTCTCTTTCTCTCGTCTCCTGCCCCTCTGTGTGCCCTTGTTCCAGACAGATGTTTGATAGAGATGGGTGTGTGTCACAGGTCATTATTCTGAATACCAGGTGGCGCCATGCTTCATTAGCTATGCCAACACCTGGGCCTCCTTACATCCCACTCACTCTAGGATGTGTGTGTAGCCCGGGTGTGTGGGTGAGTGCGTACAATGAAGTGCAGCCATATTTTTTAATGCCCTGTAACCTATTCAATCTGGTGTACTCCATAACCACCCTGCGCTAATATTAGTGGACAGTATTGAATATCATATGGGGGCTGTTCAACATGATCTAATAAAGCTAATCAAATGCTAGTTCAATCAAAAACTGTTTCAGCGCTGGTACGTCCCTGTTCTGTGATTCTAAAAAAAAATCTAAGATCACTCCTTATGCTTCCAAAGTGTGCTAGTTTTTTTGGGGGGGTTTTAACATGGAAGCAGCTGATGGGTTGAATGAGGATAGACAGGCAGACGGAGGGAGGGAGTGACCTGAGTGACATTGGACAAAACAACATGTGGATGATTTTACTTTCTAAGCCATCGAGCTGCCCCGCTATCATTATCATCACTGTGAACTCCCTATTCATTCTCATCACACACAACAGATGCTGGCTTCCAATTGCTCACACTGCAGCTGAGTGTGTATCTGTACATCTGTGTATGTGTGTGTGTGTGTGTGTGTGTGTGTGTGTGTGTGTAGCCAGATTTCTTTAGGTGCAGTTTTTGCATGTACTGAAAATTGTTTTCTGGTTATTATTTTGTTCAAGGCTCAGTCACCAACAGGGACCCACAGACTCTTTGGGGCCACAAAGGCTTCTACATGTCTATGTAGAAACACTTTGTAGTACTTGGTAATAGGTGCAACTAAAGTACAATAAAACCCTAGACATGTTTGAAGACTGTTTAAAATACCATATGTGGAATTGAAGTTTGATCAAACACAGACTGTTTTATAAAAGATGGATGTTGCCACCATGATGTTACACATTGGTTTGTGGGATAAATTTGGCGTTTGGCCATTGCCCATTTGTTATTGTTTTTTTTTAGAGCCAAAGGTGACCATATTTGGACAAGAGGTTGGAGACCAAGCTTCTCAATCAAACCAGCCATCCCCCTAATGTACCTCTCTTTGAGGCCTAATATTTACTTCTTATTAAATTATTTTTAGATGGACCACTAGGACATTGACAGAGGAAGTGACTTTAACTGAAGACATGAAGTTAATGTGAAAACTTTGATTGGTGTTGTGGCACAATGGGTTGGAACAGCAAATGTATGTGAATTTGAATGTTGCCATGTTGGTTGTTTGGAACCAAAAGTGACCATATTTGGAAATAAAGGGAGGAGTGAAGAGGCGGGTCTAACCCTTGAACCCAAGGACACTGCCCAATGTGTATGAAAGTTGAGGTTAGAGTTGATTTCATTGTAGACCAGACCTGTCAATCAAACTCACCACGCCCCTTAATTTGCCTCTTTTTGAAGAATAAAAAGTATTCCCTGACTGAAAATGACTATTTTTGAATTCAAGTTAAAGTCTACTTTTTTTTGGAGCCAGCCTCTAGTGGCCATTTTTTTTAAACTTACACACAAGCTTCACTTTTGGGATCCAGTTGCTTTATCCACCATGAGTGGTGATGAAAAAGGTGGCCCCTACTTCCTGCAACAATGCTCATAACAGTTCATAGTGAATAGGGAAAAAAATGTTTTGGAAGACTAATACATAAATGGGAACATCACTACAAAAACAAAGCATCGTTCTTTCTAATAGGAATACTGCTCCCAACAGTGCCTGCTTAGTGTGTGATGTTATAACACCTTGAGTTTGACTGATTGGTGTGTTGAATGTTGCTTTCACTGAAGCAGTAATTAGAAAGTAGAAGTAAGGCTCTAGAGCAACATTTTAAGGAGTGTTACTGTGTCAAACAAATGGAAAGGGTTGAAATTATCTATAATTGGCCTATTTTTTCTCTACGTCCTCAGTTCCTCTCTAAATACCTTTGTTTCCGTCCTTTTTCTTTGTCTTTTATGCTCTATTTGTTTAATCCTCAGGTGGGAAGCTGTGGTCTCACATTGCAAAGTACCTTCGTACATCCAGCCCAGACGAAAGCTTCGACATTCCTTTCATCCAGAAGAGCCACACCACAGCCGTTCACTCTCCGCAACACACCATCCCACAGCTGGATGCAGGGTCGGCCAGTTGTGATTCGGGACCCGTGGCGGGTTCAGACTCTGCAGTCGGGCCGCAGAAGGAAGGAGAGAACCTCTATGCATCTCCTCTTAAAAGTGTCCTCCCTCCCAGGCTCGTCGAGCAAACTGCAGCCCAGTCGGACTCTGGTGCCACCTCTGAAGAAGAGTGCACCAACAGTTACTTGACACTTTGCAATGAGTACGAACAGGAGAAAGTAGAACCAGATGCACTAGAGGAGGAGGAGGAGGAGAAGAGCGAACAGGAAATGCTCTCATTGGAGGTGCCCAACGCAACCATCACCACGTCGTCACGGAGCCGCTCACTTCTTAGCAACGACAGCCTCTCGTCGCCTCTCAGTTCTCAGGAACTCGGCTTCTTCAGTGAGTTGTCTGACAAAAGCGGCCACACCCACGACAGTGACCAATACCGTGGCGAAGGACAGGATCCCGGTGAAGTCTTTAGTCCTGTACGCTCCCCCGCTGTGCCTCTGTCTTTAGATCAGTCCAAGCACTCGCCAATGGAGTTTTTTCGTATCGACAGTAAAGACAGTGCCAGTGAGGTGACCTGCCTCGACTTTGGAGAGCAGCGCTCTTCTAATAAACAGGTTCCTCTCTTTTCTGCGTCTGACTCGGGCTCAAATGTCGCCGAGGATCTTCCAGAGCTGGCTCAGGAGGTCAAGGGCCCCAGCTTGGAGCTTTGGGGGTTGGACTGTAGTGATAAAGGCTCTAACGAGTCAGTGCCAGTCATCTCATTTAAAGAAGCAGTAGTCGAGGATGAGGGTCATCCACCAGACCTTTTGGTCAACCTTCCTGTGGTGAGCGGGACTGTAGACTCTTTACAGGAAGAGTTAGAGACTTCAGGAGTGTGTCTGGGCCTCGAGGTCACGGCCTCGCCTCAAAAGTTTATCCAGCCTGATGTTTTACAGCTTCACAGCCAGCCTGAGGAAGGGGAGGAGGAGGAGGAGGAGCAGCCACTGGAGCAGGAGCTTTCATCTTTATGTACAGCCTCTGCAACTTGTGACACCAGTGTTGCATCTTCATCTCCTTTCAACTCACTATGGGACGACTACAGCCTTGCATTTGGACAAGAGGCCTCTGATAAAATGTTTGTTCGCCCTCAATGCCAAAATAATGACCTCCCCTATGATGCAGCTATTCCAGATACTGACTCCCACAGTGAGAAACCAGAGCCCAGTACAAGAGTAAACGCAGACCTGGATCCAAACCCCAGTGGCGGCAGCACAGGCTCCATGGCAGCCACGAACGGGACTGAGGCCTGTGCAGAGGTTCAGAGTTTATTAGGTCTCGATGGTGAATCATCAAAAGTGATTAGTAATACAGGTGGCAGCGAATTTGATAAAGAAGTATCCCGGCTGTTTGCAGAGCTGGACGAGCTGTCGTTGGCTGCGTCCCAAGCTCGTATCCCGGAGGAGTTTGTACGATGCTGGGCAGTAGAGATAGTGACAGCCTTGGATTCCCTGCACCAAGAAGGCATTATCTGTCGGGATCTCAATCCGAATAACATCCTGCTCGATCATCAAGGTTAGACACCATTTTCATAGCTTCTTTTTTATGACTTCTACCTAGAATTTTGTTGAAAATATGTCCATAAGCTTCAAAAAGTTATTTTATATTGTGTCAGAGTCTTTGTGTGGTTCTGAGATGATGTCCATGTCCTTTAAAAATGTGTCTTGTGAACCCTTTGAAACCAAATGTGTCACCGGCGACATGTTTCAAAAGCAACTTTGGATTACCGCAATTACGTCACAGTTTGTGCAATCAGAAAAATTCCATTGGTTTCTGGGAGCTGAGACGTTGCACTTTACAACCAATATGGTGTCATTACGGCAATTTCACTTGCGCCTCTCCCAGAACCATGTAAAGTAGACCCTGTACAGTTTAATACATGTTGTAAGACTGTAATACCAGTGATGATAAAGGAAAAATAGAAGAAAAACACAAAAATAGAATTGGATTTTAGACTTTTATTGAACAAAAACACTGCAATTCTACATGAATGTTAGGTTTTGCTTGTTAAAATTGAATTTGAAGTGAAAATAAGCATAAATAGTCCAGGTGGAAATTTTCAGGCTCAGGTGTTAAAGGGTTAAAAACCTTCAACTTCCAGCTTTAATTGCTGGCGATGCTGCTCAGCAATAATTAGGATTCCCACATATCCTGGAAAACCTGAAGATTTTTTTTAGATCTATTTTCCAGTCGTGAAAATCTCTTAGAAATTGAGAGAAACAAGTAAAAACTCCTGAAAACCACCGAGCTGAGGGCAAACAGAGATTTCTAATTTTTATGACATATACCAAGTTTTTTTTATTGTGTAACCAACAATACAGTAACATTTTTTCTTCTTGCATTGCAGACATTTGAGAAAAAAATGTATATTCAGTGAGATTAAAGTTGCAAATTTACAAGAAATTAACACAATTTTTTTTAGATTTAATACTCCAATTTACCAAAAGTTTTGTGAGATTAAAGCCACTAATTTGCGAGGAATAAACTCCAATATTCTGACGGTTTGAGACCCAAAACTTCTTTTTGAAAATTGTGGGAACCCTGATTGTGTTTTAACAAAAAATAAAGATATTGAATAATAACTGCTTATATAGTATAATGCATCTCGGAATCTGTTGCTTTTAAAGCAGTCTAGATTACTTTTGAGGCTTTGGTCAATAGTAATAAATGATCAAAGATCTTTAAGTGTGCATATATATGTAAATATAGACATATCAATGACTTAAACCTATATGAAAAACAGAAACATGCATCAAATCAAGAAATAAAAAACATTAAATTAGGAAAAAGATTGTGCCATGAACAGAGGTAGGTGGCTACACATCAGTCTGAAGTTTCTATGTGATCAGTGTCTTGTTTTTGTGCTATTTTCTTTCCTGAAAAACTAAAAAAACTTGTAGTGTGTGAAATGTAGGCCCTCCATCAGTCAGCCATGATCTAATCTATTTACCAGAATGAAGGCTCTTCCAGAAGGAGAAGTGTTGTTTTACCATGAGGTCACAGATTCCCCCTCAACTTCTTCTTTTGTCGTCCTACAATCATCTCTCTCCACCTCGTTATCAACAAGCATCTAATTAGCTGAGTGGCTGTTTTCGTCTCCCTGGTGGTAATTATTGTTCTAAAGGGCCCATCAACGGCCTAGTGTGGTGCATCAGTCTGGCTAGCCCGGGCTAATGGCCACGGCTACCTAATGACACCATTAGTTCTAATGATAGCGTTAACGGGTAGCCGCTAAACAGGAGTAATCGCCGGGGCTGTGTGCTTGAAAAGCTCACGGAGGGATTTTAGAGAGGCAGAAAGGAACGGAGGAAGGAGGTGCTCTAAAGGTGAGTAAATAGTTTGAGAAGTTGAGTGACACTTGACTGTGTGGGTTTGACGGGAGGACGAGCACGAGGTGGATGTTTGACACTCTGAGCTCAACACTTTCTATCTTTTCCTCTCTCCTTAGGCCACGTGCAGCTCACATACTTCTGCAGCTGGTGTGATGTGGAGGAGTCTTGTGACAAAGAAGCCATTGCCAATATGTACTGTGCACCAGGTGAGACTAAAATACTACAATGTAGTTCTTTGTTTTTTATCCTTAGCCACTCAATTCTGTGTCAGATCCTTAGAAGACACAGTGGACGTGAGCTGTCATCTGGCCACAAAACACAAACTATCCCACTGTCCAAAAACTGTAGATTGTAAAATGTACTGAAATCTAAAGCTGCTCTTCAATTCTGTTTGTAAAAGGTGAAACGAAACACAACATACATCCTGTCAGTATAATTGCACCATACATGGAGACTATATAACTATTAAAAAAAAATCTCCAAGAAAGATCTGTGCTGCAGTTTGTTTGCCTCTGTGTGTGTGCATATGATTTAATGTAAAGAAACTGCAGTTGCATCACAACTGTAAGAGGCATCAAAACACAGATTCACAGTCTAAATAAGTCCAAGTCTTCAGGACTAGTTTAAAGTTTTAAAGACATTTCTCCTCCAAATTATGCCAGAAGCATGAGTCTCCAAAGAGGCCATGTTTCACTCACTGTTTTCTGAGGACACACCCCACAGCACATCACTCCTTCCTGTATTTTCCTCAGTTTTAATAAATTCAGTAAAAAGTGAGCCCAATGCATTTCCATTGGCACACTCGACTATCTGTTTTTTTACCGTTTCCACTCCACTGAGGTGCTGGATCTTGTTGTAGTTGTCCATTCGGCCTGCAGAGTGTGCTGTTGTGCAACAATCAGCCCGTGGTGCGGTCACCCCGTGTGTTGCCCCCAGCTGGCTTGTGGCAGCTCTGGCATGCTGTTTAAAAGCTGCCTAAAACAAACTGCTGCTAGACTACAGCACCGAGTCCCTACTTAGCACTTCTGTGTGGCGGCGGGGGGGCATTTTGTGAGTGTATGTGCGCACATGTATTTGACATCTATGGGGTGGCTAAGTTTGCCAATAAGTTAGCGCTTCAAGCGTACGGCTTCACACTCGGGCTGCTTGGATAGGAGTACGTGTGGCGTGTTTAATTTCATCTTTCTTAAATATGCAGGATTGATAACCGCCGGTTGAAAACACCGGCTGCTCTCGGAGACGCACACAATGACCCTCACTCCCATTCACTCTCCCACACACTCATATTAAGCTATTCTTTCATATTCATCCTCTCTCTCTTAAGCCAGGAAGGTCACTTCACATTTAAATCCTTCTTGTGTCTAGAATCTACAGTATCTCACTCTGGTAATAAATCTAAGAGCAACATATGCTCTATTTAATATCCAAAGTGTTCATTTTTTTTATTCCCCTTAGCAACGGCTTCTTTAAAAGCTTACTAATGGAAATAGAAGCATTTTGAGGCATATGTTTTAGTGGCCGGCAGGAGATGACCTAAAGACACACGGCACAAGAAGTTGTAGCTATAATGCAGCTTCAGACCTGAGTGCTGAGCAGAGACATGTCTGCCACTGAAGTCTTTGTGTAATTCATACCATTTTATTCTCCTTATTATAAGTAGTGGGGATTTGTTTGGTTTTTTTTTTCCACTGACCTCAAGTGTGGGGCTGATGGGTTGAAAAGGGCTTCATTAAAACAATGAAAAGCAAGATAACATCCAGATAGTTGCTGCAGCACTATCAAATAATTCATCTTTTTTTGTTTTCATGTGTCAGATTTTTTTCTACTGAAATGTATTTAATGTAAAAATTACATATAAACTTAGGAAATATGATTAAATATTCTAGATTGTAAATGGGTAATTTGCTTTCAAAATGATTGAAGGTCTGATTATTTTCAGCCTGGTAAAACAAAGATGGATTTTAGGTTCATAACAAGTGTAACTCATTCAAAAAAAATTTAAAAAAATCTGAAGAAGTTGATGTAAATATGGCTCTCGGTGGAATTAAAAAAACAGCAGTGGTGCTGTTTGAATCCTGTTTGTGTTCAGTTTACTTACAGCTCACACACGTCATGAATCAAAAATATGTATCAACAAAAGATGGCCGGTAGAAAACGTTGAATAAATACGTCGGCTCTTCAGTGAACTGACCTCAGTCCAGGTCTGAACGCTCTTGTTAGTTAAACGACAGTTGATCCCATGTGGATCATTGGATGTAATGCGTATTAGCTGCCAGCAGGGGGCGTGTCATGCTGCTGTGAAGTGACAGGGGGCTGACATGTACTGACTGTCCTACTCAAACAACTTTCTCTGTTTTTCTTGTTTCTCATTGTGTCCAACCTGATGGTAAATTCAGGCATGAACACACATTACAAGGCAGCGGCTGTCACCTGCTTTACTCTCCTGTATTCACTCCACACCCGCAGACTCCTACATGCATATTTCTATAGATGTGAACACGCACACACACTAACGCACAGAGGTTAGTGAGTGTGTGTCTCTCCTGCCCTTGTTATGTATTGCTGTTTATCCAGACAGGGTCAGCTCTAGCGATGGCTTCATTCCTGATGACAGATTTATGACTGTTTGCCAGAAAGCTAGCAGGGGGCCTGCTGTGACTGTGTGTGTGTGTGTGTGTGTGTGTGTGTGTGTGTGTGTGTGTGTGTGTGTGTGTGTGTGTGTGTGTGTGTGTGTGTGTGTGTGTGTGTGTGTGTGTGTGTGTGTGTGTTAGAAGAAGGGAAACATGTTTTTAAAACGCACACATTCACACCCAAAAAACACGGGAGTGTACTCGGAAAATACAGCGGCAGGGTATTAATCTGTTTATCCGGCACTTGTGCTTATTTATTTTCTCACCATTTTGTCATTACTGATAAACATCAGATGGCTAATGTTTTGTCCTCTGATAAGATATAAAAACAACAAGCTGTTGATTAAATGTAACGCAATCTCATTTGAGCAGAAATAGGAATTATTTATTGTTCTGTTGAGAAGGAAGCAAGGCCAAAACTGATTCCCTTCAACGTCCTAAGAAAAGGGAAATTCAATATTCTTCCTCTCTGAGGTAACGAGGCAGTTACTGAGGACTCAATCATCCAACGCACTTTGTTTTCACTGTGCTTTTTTTTGTTTTGGTTTGGGTTTTTTTTTTAATCATTTTACCTGCTCGACCATGCGTGATCTAATGGAAGCTAAAATGTAGTTCCCCCTTTTTCACACTGGGCTGTCATCTCATTGTTCTGAAGAAATCAAACTCTGAAACTACTTCTGCTTCCTTAGGTGGAAATTATTATTTTATTCTGCCCCTTTGTGAAGACGCACAACAGTTTAGTTGCTAAATATACAATATTATTCACTTATGTTAAATCAGCTCCCAACACACACTCACAGACTTGGGAGGAGCTCTGATTGTGGGAGACAAGAAAATGTTTCACAGATATATATCAGCAGATATGATGCACGGGACAAACAAATTACTGCATGTGACACACAAAGGTACAACTGGAATATTTATCTATGGTTGACACAACAGAAGCAAGAAAACTCGTCTTCAGTCTCTACATTTTAACAGCATTGAAATAGTTACAGTCTCTCTGATTGTTCTGTATCAACAAACATTAACATTTTAAACCTGTGTATCATCCGCAAAGAAGCAGCGATCACTTTCATATGCCACACTCTCCTGTATTAACTTTCATTGAATTTTAGCTGAATTTAAATCCTTTTGTTGCAACTTTAAAATCTGCTCCTGTGTGTTTTCTTTGTGTCTTATGTAAAGCTGTTTCCATTGTGTTGTTAATAGTCTGCCTTGCCTTGGAACATCATGCAACAATCTTTCCTTACTTCCTACCTGCATGTACTTTACTTCCTCTTTTAGCAGCGACTGTCGGTTAAGTTTTTAGGGAAGTCGGTCTGAGAGGAGAAGAGAGAAAGTTCCTTATGGCCCCCAGGAGGGAGGAGATGGAGTGTGATTAAGATACAAAGCAGGAGGGAACTGCATTGTTGAGGGGAAAGGGAAGAAGAAGAGGCCACGAGGTGAACACGCTGTATTGTTGTTGTATCTGAACTCCTCAGTTTCCCTTTTGTTTTCTTAGAGTTCTCATGTACCGATGAAGAAAGAATAGTGTAGGTGTGGAAAACGTGCTCATCATATGGCGCACTGTGTCAGTGGGCTTCGAGTGACCCGTGACCTCTGGATGCAGTTAATTCTCCTTTCCCATCCTCTTTTTCTCCATCTCCCCTTCTCCCTACCTCGCTCTGACAGAGCGGTAAGTGTAGCCAGCTCCACTGTACTCTCCCTGCAGCTCCTTAGACATTAATCCATTGTGATGACATCGACCTTGCTCTGAGACGTGTGTGTGCGTGTGTGTGTGTGTGTGTGTGTGTGTGTGTGTGTGTGTCCAGTATCTTCCCTCCAGCTCATAACTACACAGGTATCACTGGTCCGTTCAATGACGATCTTCTCTCCTTGGCTGTCAAAACAGTAGTCCTGGGGAGCCCTGAAGACCGGTTGCTCAGTTGGCTGTGTGTGAGTGTGTGTTTGTGAATGTGTGTGTGTGTACAATACATACAAGTCGTATTATAGCCCTCTCTAACCTTGGCTGTAAGAGAGCTGCACGGGGCCCTGGAG
>OOFC01016177.1:0-10752 GCA_900323345.1 Pseudochromis fuscus | reverse complement strand
GTTCTCAGTGCCCGAGTCAATCCCCGACTAACGTCTGCTTCCTGTTAATGTGGTATTTTAAGCTGAAAGGGCTTGGATGAAAAGAAAACTCCTTCCTGCAGAGTGTACATAATACTTTGTTGGTTGACTGTTCGGTCTTGCTTTTTTGTTTTCAAATTTCCCATCGAGAGGCTAACATGCTATGTAGCGTTTTTAAAAAAAGTCAAACGACAAAACCGTGCTGTTTCCTGTCTTCTGTCTTTATTGTTCGGTTCGCTGCCGGTCACTTCCTGCTGATTTGCGCGTGCGCGACGGTAACTCTACCTGGACAAACTGCCTGAAACACATTGCAGCATAGACTGTATATAAAGTAAGTAACCACACACTTCCTGGGAATGTAGTGGAGTCCAAAGTACAATATTTGGCCTTTGAAATGTAGCGGAGTGAAAGTAAAAGTTTAAAAAAAAAAATAAATACTCAAGTAAAGTACAAATACTGAAAAAATGTACTTAAGTACAGTACTCAAGTAAATGTACTCCGTTACTGTCCACCACTGTTTATAATGACACATGGCTATTCCTTATTTCCTTATTAGTACTCATGCAGAAATTCATGCACAACAAGAAGAGCTAGTGTAGATGCTTGTTTCAACAAGTAGGACCAAAGAGGACAGTCAACAATGTTGTGCAACATGATAATACTGAAGTCATTATCCAATTCGTTTTGTGCATGCAAACAATGAAAATTACTATTAAGAAAGACAATAGCTGAATACAAATGCATTTTATGGCTGCTGCAACCCATAAGGGATGATATATAATAACAATCTTAAGGACTCTCACTTTAACTGGAGCCATGTGCACACAGAAATTTGTATGGTTTACAATCTGCAGTTTAGAAATGGCCTTCAGTTGTCTTGTTGCTCTGGGTTATTTAATGAGTGTCCACACATATACACATACTCTAATAGAAAAAATAACTCATTCTACTTTTACAACATGCAATTATAAAGATATTAAAGGAAAACATTATCATTAATAATGAATACCATGACTGCTCTGCTCCCATGTGTGGCAGTACCGAGGCAGCATGGACATGTATCCAGGAGCTAATAGTTAAGTTGAATGTTGTCATGAATTCAGTTTTCCTGCTTTAAGATGTTAAAATATTCATGATTTCAGGATCATTCCAAAATGAATCTTACTTAGTGTGGTGGGTTAACTACACTAAATGAGTATTTCCCAGGAAGTCCTAGTTTCATTTAGTTGTCTTTGAGGTGCAGATGTTTGGTAGACGTGTGCTGCTTGTTCCATGTGCTTTATCTTTTACTGTGATCAAATAATTTCCCCTTCCACCGTTTGTTTCCATGAAACCATGAGACGGCCAAAGGAAGGACATGAGCACTTTTTGGGGGCCCGGTGTGACTTCATTAATGAAGCTGAAACTAACTTGTTTTGCAGAACTGCTAAGAATATGCAACAAAGAGAAATCTGTATTTTTATGACTTAAAAGTTACAAAAAAATTTTACATTTAATCTGAGAAAGTGTAGAACAGAGTGAGAAAATAATAATCACTTCGTTTCAGAGCCAACAGTTTCAACAACTCCAGCATGTGGACACAATTTAAAGCAGCAGAGATGAAAGTCAGGTCCTCAGAGGATCCATACAACAGCAGTATATAGAGCCACAGGCGTTATTCTTTGAGGATAACACACAACTCACAGCATCTTTAACATCTGCAGCTTGGCTCAATTAATGGAAAATCCATGACATGCATTCAAGCAGAGGGTTTGCATGCAACCTGCTACTTTCTTGGTGATGTGCCTTTTGGAAATGTCTACCATGTCTCCAAGCTCACAGTTCTGTTATATAATTTTGAAGCACAGTGTTTCCTTTGAGAGGTAAAACTTCTTGGGCTTGAAAACATCTCATGCTGGAAAAATGTTTGGAAAATGTACAAAATGCTGTAATGTGTAGTTTCCTGTGCTGTCTAAGTTTAGTGGAAGATACAGTCCTAAATCACCACCAGTTGTTTGTTCTAGGTCAGCTGGATTTAAGATTATTACCCCCCCGAGTCAGATCATTTCAAGGTGGTGTCCTTTCACATGTGAGTTGGAGTAAGACTGGATATCACACTTGCACTTTGATTATTTCATGCAAAACATTGTTCATACGTGTATGGCATAAATAATTCCTATTTTGAGATTTAATCTTTTTTTTTTTTAAATACTTTATTAAAACTTCTCTGGCTTCCTCCCACAGTCCAAAGACATGCTTGTTAGGTTAATTGATTACTCTAAGTTGGCCATAGGTGTGAGTGGGAGTGTGAATGATTGTTTGTCTCGGTGTTAGCCCTGTGATAGGCTGGCAACCTGTCCAGGGTGTAACCGCCTCCTGCCCGATGACAGCTGGGATAGGCTCCAGCAGACCCCTGTGACCCAAGTGTAGACAAAGCAGGTCTAGATGATGATGACTCACTGACTTTATTACCTCCGCCAAGGAGGTTATGTTTTTGCCGGCGTTTGTCTGTCAGTCTGTTGGTTTCCAAAATATCTCAAAAACTTACGGACGGTTTTGGATGAAATTTTCAGGGATTGTCCAAATGGGGATAAGGAACAAATAATTAGATTTTGGAAGAGATCTGGATCACTGTCTGGATCCAGGAATTATTTGAAGGATTCTCCTCACAAAGTCTCTCCTCGAAGGCGTCCATGTTGATATGCTGGCGCAAGCGCAGTGCAGTTGCTTGTATTGATTTTGACACAAGTACAGTTGCTCGCGCCCTCTGCGTCCAGGCGACACGCTCACATTTTTGGAGCTGTACGCGGACACCTCCGCGCCTGTCCGCTCGAGCGCTTCCTGACGTGTTTGATGACATTTACGTGACGCGGACCCTCGTGCACCAACATGCGGATGCGGGAAGTATGAATTGGCCTTAACAGTGCTTGGCGGAGGTCTGCGCTCTCAGAGTGCTTTTCTAGTTAAAACTTTTATTTAACAGTCAATTTAATCATCATCCTAGTAAAAAAAACAAAAAAACATTTAGGGGTCCCACCTATTTGTTCAGCCATTGGAAGATGCTCTGCCCCATAGATATATTGCTTTGGCAAACGTGTTATCAAATATTTATTATTTTACACGCCCAACACCATCATTTATTTAGAGTCCTGTTCCCGTCCTCCTGGCAAATGTATGTCCAACATTGGCTGTGAGCACTTATCGATCAGTGGGCTTCAGAGATATGTAAAGAAACATTACATGCACATGGGGGGGGTTAACAGATTGTTATGTTGTGATGAAATCAGGCCCGTCAATGTTTAATTATGAAATCCCTTTCAGATATACCATAAGGACACTGATAAGAAGTGACTTCAGTCAATTGCATCAGAATGACTTGTGGAAAATAATTATTGACTGAATAATTCATGAGTGAAGTTGACAGTGTTTTAATTGAAGTCAGTTGGAGCCATTTTAATAGCATCAAGTGGCCATTTGGCTTTAAAGTATTGGTTTCACTTTTACATTTAGTTACTACTTCCACCTTTTATATACAATCTATGGCTTTAACTGAAAAAAAAAAGCCAATGTAGCTAAAAATGATGCAATGACAGAGGTAAGAGTGAACCAGGAAACAGGAAAGTTGCAGACTGGGCAGTAAACAGTGAGCTGAAACTCACTGCAAAGCTCCATAAAGCTGAGGGGATCTGCAGATTCAGGTGATAATTCACCATAGGTTAACCAAGAGGAACCCACTTCATGCTAATTATAGGTGCTTGAAGAGTTGCATGACACAAATATTTGCATTGAAACAGATGAGAGAGGGTGAGACAAAACACAAAGCACTGGCAGCAATAAAGGAAGGCGAGAAAGGAAAGTGGTGTCCTGTAAAAAGTCAAACAAAGATGTCTTCACGCTCATTAAATTTTACCAGATGGAGCTGAGCCAGGATAAGATGTGTTGGAGGTGCAGAGAGGCACAGAGTGTTGTTCCCTGCTCCATGAATGTGGGAATGTGTTATTATAAAACCAGTGTGGTGAATGGGTATACAGTCCATGGAGCATGGCCTTGGGCTGGGAATACCAAACACTGCAACGGTAAGCCTGAAATCTATCCCCAAATACAGCTGAATCAGGTTGAAGTGGTGAATGTTAAGTCCAGTTCATTCTTTATTCACATGATATGCACTGTTTTCAAGTTTGGGAAGAATATTAAATTCATACAAATATGACTTTTTGTTGAAAATGCTGAAGGCTTGTAGGTGTGAAGTGTGTTTTTCTCCTTTGGAAAATCAACTGTAAACTAAACATATTCATATTATAAGCTTTCTCCAAGCTAATAATAGGATTTTTCTTCCAGCGTGTGAGTGAAATTATTATTTATTTGTAGATGTTTCTCTGAGAATTATGTGAAAATTTTCCACAGAGTGAGTAGCATGTTTATTTTTTTAGGTATCGTGTGGGTTTTATGGTAATGACTAATTTTAAACTGTTGTCCCCACCATCTGTAGAGCAGAGCGGTTTCATTAGTTTAACATGCGTCCAACACAACAGGATTGCCAGGGTGGTCCGAGAATTATTTTTTTTTGCCAAGTGATAAACGCTGAACAGAGGAAAACCACAAGAGATTGAAGGGATATGATGTCCCACAGAACTTGTTGGTTCCCATGACAAGATCTCAAAAAGCAGAAGGAAAATAACAACTGCAGTACAAAAATCCATTGTCGGGTACATAATGTAAATAAGATTTAAATCAACAAATGAAAAAGTTGTGATACATGGGAAGAAGTGGTTGAACTGTGAATTGTATTCTTCATGTTCAACAACAAGAAACAAGATTTGAGATTGATTTTGATCCTTTCTCAAAAAAATTATCTAAATAATTATGGCTGGCAAAATTAATGCATTAACACAGATTAATGTATCATCATGATTAATCTGATTAATAATTTCAACGCAATTAATCCATCTGCAGCACAGGATGACTCTGAATATCTCTGGAAACACATTTCAGGCAGTTTGTCCAAGAGGAGTTGCCGTCACACGTGCACAAACAGGCAGTTAATCCTGTGGTGACATGCAGCAGAACCAACCAATAAAAATGGAAGATGCTAAACAGTGTGTTGGCCTCTCAGCAGGAAATTTGAGTTAAAAAAAAAATCACTTTTCACAGAAACACTTACAGTTTAAAATGCCACATTAACACGAAGCACACATTAGTACATACTACTTCGACTAACGCATCACCAAGCTTGTGACAAACCCCCCTCATGCAAAATGAAACGCCATTAATATAGATTAAAAAGTAATTATAATTTATAAACTGTGAAATATAATCGAAATTAATCCACAGCAACCCTGTGATTAATCTGATTACAAATTTTAATTGTTTGACAGCACTATTAATAATATAAGGAGCTTGTTGACTGTTTTTATTTGGTAATCCACTTCATACATAATTGCAATAGACTTAATCTACTTGTTTTAATTGAAGATCTTATTGTATAATTTGCCTGTCTTACATTATACACCATTCCACCATGTGCAGGTATAGTAATGCTGAAGGGCACCTCGGGGTGGACCTGGCACATATTTCAAAGCTCCTAGCCCAAGCTGTGAATTCATAATGAGAGAGCTTCATCCTCCACAAATGGCTGCTTTGTTCTTAAGAGGTGAGAATTTAAAAAAAAAAGAGAGAGAGAGAGTTAAATGTGAGATACAGCAGAGTGAGTTCTCATTTTTTCACACCTTCATCAGAGAGTATGGATGTCATTACCATCAGTGTAATAAAAAGCAACACAGGAAAACACCAAACGTAGGTGTTGATAGCTTTGTTGCAGTGCAGACCATTGCATGATTGCAGTTAATGACATCTGTAAAGTTGGACTGATTAAAAAGAGTCATTTAACAAGCAGCTTGAGGATGAAGAACAAGAGCGCACTGCACATGTGCACAACATTAAACACCTTTTTATGGTAAAGGTAGAAGCAGCCAACAACTGAGCTGAATGATTCATATAATTTACATTTATTTGTAAGATATAAAGAAGTGTGTGTTTGGACATCAACATATTTGACATTTGTACCTTGGAATCAGCTGATAAATCCTTCTGTACTGAAAATAAAATCATATCATTTCTTCATTGGCTGTGAGATTGTAATGGACGTCATTCTGAGGTCTGTGTTTTGTTGCATTGAGCTAAGATATTCTGAGATGTTTTACTTTCAGACCATAATCAAAATGGAAACAGTGGGTGTTTCCTGACCCAGGCCAACGACATGTGAACAGTGTTATCTGTCACATAATGTGCTGACAGCATATGCACTATTGCAAGAAAATTGTCTATAATCAGAACATGCATGTTTTCTTAACCCTTTGAACCCTGATTTTCCCCTTACAATTTTCCCTTATGTAGCTCTTAACTTACGAAAAACATTTTCCCTGTATGACAACATTACATAGTTTCTATGTTCTTGCTTCAGTTCTTCAGTGGAGTATTTTAAGCCACAATGCAGGTTTTTCTGTTTTTATTTTCATGGCTTAATGATTACTTTAATTGGAAACAATGTATATGCTCCTGCATGTTTGTGGAGTTTAAAGTTACATTTCTATTATAAATGAAGTATTTGTCTTATAGCCAATAAAAGGGAAAATCTACAGGTACAAAGCAAGTTCAAAATTGAGCTATAAAAAATACTTTTGATAGTCAACGTGTGGATTTCTCTAACACCACAATGTATGAGTCCAACATTAACATTGTCACTAATTTGACTCAGATGCACTTTGACAGTCATCCAGTATTTTGATTTAATACCACTACATCATTTCAAACTTTTTTTTTGAATACGAGGTAAAAATAAAATCCCTGGTGATCAATGACACCCTGATTAATATTCTGGGCTGATTAAATTTTAACAGAAAAATTCAATTTACATCTCATATTTTGGGACTAAGTGGTTAATCTTTGGGGAAATCTCAAAGCCTGTTACATATGGTGCACATTACCCTGGTCATTTGTGTCTGTGTATTTAGTGAGGCTGTTTCATATCAGTCTGATCACCAAAAACTTCTAATAATGTTTGATTTTGTGTTATTTGATGATGTTTTTTTGTCTGTAAATCACCAATACACTTGTGTCATACGAAAAAAAAGAGAGGGAATCATACAGTAAACACAATAATGCCAGTTTTAAATACAGCAGAGTTTGGCAACGCAACAGCTGTTCTCAACAAAAATCCTCACGACTGAGTTTTAGGTTTTTCTCATTAACTCGTTTTAATTTTCTGCCTGAAACTTATCACTGAATCACACAAGACGAGAGGAAATGAATTAGTCACAGGCTGTGGTAATGTTTATGGAACAAAATGAGACAACTACACATCAGCCTGCACGGAGGAAATTGCTGTTTAAGTATTTACTGGGAAATTATGATTTATGAAACACGTATTCTGTCTCATCTGCTTTGATTTGTATAAAAGGAGGTTCCTACAATTATACTGTGTTCTGGGATGTGTGGATGCTTTAATTAAGCCTACATTACATTACATTACATTACATTACATTACATGTTTGGACCGTACCATCTGAGTGGTGTATGGTCAGAACTTAAACAAATATTAATCAAAATTCATTTCATTAATTTTCAACATAAAAGTAAATATTCACTTTGTACAGAATACTGGCTCACAGGAGTTATCTATTAGTTCACAGTGAGCACAGAAACAAACATGTGAGTCCTCAATAACCTGTGATACCACACGAGCCATGCGCATTTGTTCATGACAGAGGAAAATAAAAACAAAACTCAAACAACACCCCAAAACAACATCGCACCCACCCGATCACTGCCAGAGCGATGTATGAACTTATAGAACTTCAAACAAGTTGATGTATTCAGAATGAGGTCTGTCTGTGTTGTTTTTAGGTTTTAATTTGGTCTAAAAACCTTAATAAATCACTGAACAATTGTTACCAAACTGAGCCAGTCCACATGTCACCATGTACCCATAAAAACACCACATATACTCATCAGCCTGGTTTTCATGAAAGGTTGACGGCTGACCTATATTTGTATTTTTATTTTTAGCAATGGTATCCCAAACAGTATTTCAAAGTTGGATGTTTTTCTTAGATAAGATTTGATTCAGTGGATAATATGGGACACTAATAGACATTCCTCCCACTGGCATTCAGACAAGCAGGCCCGAACAGTATTTTCCAAAGTCAAGAAAATATTTTTGCGACCTGGAAAAGTCAATGAAAGCATGACTCATTTGTCACTTGCTCATGCCACAGAGACCCAACAATACATCTCAAGCTAACTAACTATCTCTTAACATTGTAAATTTAAAGATATTTGACTGATATGTATAGTGAACATGTGGCGGGGGCAGATGTAATGTGATCTGTGAAGCTGATGTTGATGGATGGAGCTACATTGATGCTGTAGCTGGAGATTTTAGTGTAAGAGGCTAAAATACAATCACACAACTAATAAATAAATAATGAATAAAAAGTAGCAGAGATGGATTTATGACACAAGCTGATACTAGTGCAGAAGGAGTCATAATTTTAGACAATTTCTCTCAGAGGCTCAAAGTTGGAAAGGTTTCAGTTATGAGTAAGTTATACATTTCATAATACAGAATCTGGATGTATTTGAACTGTTTCCAATATATTATAATATACATGTTTTAAATAACATAGTTTTTGTTCACAAGATGTCTTGCTCTGATCTAAGATCAGTGGCCAGATCAAAGCAAAAGCCCTTTGATTTATGCAACCTCTTCAAGTGAACATGCCATCCTTGTACAAAAAAGAAAATTACAAGATATTTTTAGTTCCTGGTGTGATGTATTTTACAGAGTCTCTTCCCAGAACAGTGGTGGTCATTTCAGAAAGTAAACAAATATAATCAGCTTTTCCAGTTCTGCCTCTTTAGATCTGCACAAACAAATTTGGATGCTAAACAGGACCCCAAAGCCCTTCAGCTAATCAGAAACACACTGCAACAAAAAAAGATAAATCTGGCGACTTTGATCAGCTCTTATGTCAGGAGAGCACCACTCCTTAGAGCACATATTTAATATGTATATGTAACATATATAAACATGACTTTATTGTCCTTAAGAGCATACAGCGTTTTCTCCATAAACAACACAGAAAAACATGTGCAGCACACAGCACGACTTCCACAGCAGTTCTCCTTTGCATCAAGCTGTAAAATTATCCTCCAAAGAAATCTCACAACAAAGGGAAAAATAAAAACCTTCTTGTGGCAGGGCAGTTTGGGAATCCTGTCAAAATAACAGATGTCCGACCATCATAATGTGTTAAAGCTGATCCTCTGTCACCTGCCAAGCGAGCTCCAAACAACATACCAGGAGCTTTGCCTTGGATTAGAGAAATAATGTCTTCAGAACATTTCTGGGGCAACTCTGAGCAGTGTTTGTAACTGCATCCTGTTTTCTGCCGAGGACACAGTTTACAATCCTGGACGTGCACGGAGGAGCAAAGGAATAAAGCAACAACTCCATTCTGTGCCTTCAGTTCCTGGTAACCCACTGTAAATATTTACATGCTGCGTAGGACAAACTGTTTGCAAGGATTACCATTGTATGGTTATTCAGCTGTAATCTGATGCTTCAGATCCTCATTATTTTTGATCTCCTGTGAACCCCCACCATGAACACCAATGCTCAAAGAGTCTAAAGGGCTTTTACTCTTCAGAAAGCATTAGTGAATGGGCAGTTTAAAAAAAAAAAAGGCATGTAAGTTGCTTTAATGCAGCAGATACAGAAGGATTCAGATCTATATTTTAGGCTTCTGTTTATCCATAACTATAATTAAAAATGCTGCTGGAATGCTATGAATGTGTTGTCAACCTTTCCAAGAAGCATTTTTTATATTGACCTCTGTTCCTGTTTGAGTTCCTTCCAGCACATTTAAAAGGGCTTTAAAGTCTTGGTAACTGTAAACATTTCCAACACAAGAACATGAAATTTGATGTCTAAATATTTTAACATGTCAGTATGTATTATTAAGGTTTACAGGGCAACTGCATTCAGTGCTAATTAGAAGTGAACATAGAGTATACTCTAGCTGAGGGCGATGGGAGGGACACTACTGTATTTTCCACACTATAAGCTGCACCTAAAAGCCTTTAATCTTCTCAAAAACTGACAGTGTGCCTTATAATCTGATGCGCCTTATAAATGGATCAATATTGGTTAATTATGGCTACAGTAGTCAGGGGGTGTATATTGTGATTGCACTATAACGTTTGATTTACCGTAGCGGTATCAGACTGTTTCTTTTACGTGTTTACTGAATCAGGGAAAAGTTCCCTCCATGTTTGTGATGCACTAACTACATGAGTTGCATGTACCTGTTGCACTACCTGTTGTACTTGCTGTTGGTAAAAGATAAAACTACGTCACTGAGGTTACCTCGGAGAAAAAAATAAAACAGCTGTTCATGTAGCTTTGAACTGTGACAAATGGAGTTGGAAATACATTGTTTTCAATGAAGGCAGCGCAAATACCGGTAAGAGCTACTGGTACGTACGGTACTGTATTGTGAATGTACTAGCTTGTTTTGGAGTGAACGGAGTTGTCAGAACGTTGGTTTGTTTTCTGTTAATAAAGTTTGACTGACTGACTTATCTGACTGTTTTGTTGACATTCACTTTAGTGCAGCTTCATCTAGATGGATGATAACACAACCCCAGACACTACAGTAGTTTCTATTCTATGCAGCTTATAATGCGATGCAAGGC
>OOFC01016176.1:44059-69669 GCA_900323345.1 Pseudochromis fuscus | reverse complement strand
CTCTCCGAGTGACACTGTGGAGACACAAACAAGAAACAAGGTGCCAAAGGGATCTCCACTGTTCAAACCAAGAAAAGGGTTTTAGGACTCTCGGGACTGAAGTACATTTTTATATACAGTTAATAGTATTCAAAGTAGAGTATTTCTATTTTTCACTTTGCCAAGGCCTTTTTTTGCACACGCACAGTAATGACGTTTGCCACTGGTGTTTTACTTTGTTTTTTTTAAATGATTTTTCTCAGACGTGGTCAATGTTTGGTTCCAAGCTTTTAGTTTTTAGTCACGCAGCGTTAGAATGAATCTCCTGTTACACCTAATACTGTAGCTGTACATGAGTTTGTTTATGAAGCACTTTCACCATAGAAATAAATCAACTATTTGATATCTATGGCTTTTAACCAATCAGGGTGGTGTCTCAGAGCTTTACAAGAAATGTCGTCACCTAACCAGATTTTAAAACTATATAAATGGAGAAGGTTAAAAACAAACAAATGTATTACAGTAGATGATGTTTTAGTATATATTATTATACAGTATATTACAGCAAGCTACTAGGAAGTAAAGGTCCTGATTGTTTTGTCTGCACTATGAATGTATCTAGGCACATTTTAATAGTACAGTATGCTACTCTCCCCATCTTGTACTGTTTGCTACTACACATGCTTACCGTGTTGTACCTTTTGTTTCTGTTGCTCTACCTACAGCATTTCCCTCACCTCTGCCTGTCAGATGATTTCCATTACTACCTCTCTCTCTCATTTACCTTTCCCAGCCCATTACACACAAGAAAACACCTGTTTGTTTGTGGCTGGATGCTCCAGGGTCCCCTCTAATCTCTTTTAGTATCCGTAGCCCTAAGATGACACTTGTGTAATTAGGCAGCCCCTGCACACCCAGCCCGAGCCTCCTGAAGTTAATACTTCTCTTTAGGTCGCCCGTGGTGATGAATATGGATGAGGCCGGCTCGCAGAAAAACACCGCCATGTTCTCACATCTGGGGGTCGCTGAAAGGTCGTCTCTGTGAAGAGGAGAGGATAATCCACCAGAATAACAATCACTGGGAACTGGGCTAACTAGCCTGTTGGATAGAAAAGCCAATGTACAGATGTGTACTCACATTTTCACAGAAGACTATGTGGCTAACTTTCTAATTGGCTTTTCTAAATTTAAGTAAAACACTTAAACAACCACGCCACTGATTTTTTTGTCACAATGACAGCCATACTAACTCCCTTCTGCATCTTTAGTTTTGAAATGTATTTGTTGTATTTGGTATTTTTAGCCAGGTGGATTTACCAGATGCCAGTTTTGTAGCCTCCACCATGTCAGCAACATGGTATCAATATTCCAGTACAGAACAAACCAGTTTGTTACTGTTCAACGACACTGGCCTTACATGAAACCAACAAGCAGCTACACACACAACAATCTGGACTCACTGAAGTAGATAGTGATTGTGTATAAACAAAGGACTGTACATTAATAAAGACCTTCTACCTTTTTTACAATAAACATGTCTTTTCATGATGTTCTGAATCTGTCCCATCATATCCTGCTTCAACCAGAACGACTCATTCACTCTGCAGGTGGACGACGAACACAACACCTCAGCTGTCGTACCACGGGTCAAACATGGACGCCCTGACCTCTATCTGCACATGTGATGAGAACAAACCTCAGAAGTGTTGCTGTTACTTAGTCCATCCACCAGAGGGAACTGACGAGTAAAACTTTTTACTCGTCACTTTCCTTAGTAGTTGTTTTTAAACTGACGCACATTGTGAGGATGTTCATCTGTAGAAACATCAATAGGATGTTAGCATCAAACTCACGGTACAAACTGAGGAAATGTTTTACATCCATCGTTCATGTCTTTATTCTAGCACCAGCTTACAATCACTGTGAGGACACCAACATTTGTTTCCTGGTGCTACTGTCAGTGCTATAAACCTAATTATTTAGCTTTGTAATACTTGGTAAAGTTGCACTGTTTTCCATTAAGGTCATGACTTATTAAAACACGTTAACACATTTAACTTCGCCCAGGGTTCTCACACTTTCCATATTTTTCCAGATTCTCAGTAAAAAAAAAACATCCAAATTTGTGACATTTGAGTAAATAAATGTGTATCATGTAAAGAAATAATTGTGTTTTTATTGGATTTATTAGAAGATGAATATTTTTCTATACACTAGTTTCCAGACCTGGAAATTTATAAAATCAAATTTCTTACTTTTCTTGTGTAGGACCCTGTTTGCCAAACATGGCTGCTCTCAGTAACATCCTGCTTCACATGCATCACATCAGGAAACTACCAACTCATGAGGCTTCAGTGAAGAAACTGGGGGTCATGTGCCTCACTCAAGATCACATGAAACAATAATGATAAATGCAGGAAAGCTATACGACCAAATGCAGAGATTTCACCCAGTGGCTACTCCAAAGATGATTCTCCAGCCGTCCACCATCATCACCCATGTGAGTGTGAGTCACTCTTCATACATACTGTTGCAGACTGAGGCAAATGTCTTCATCCAAAGGCTAATGCTGCCATCAAGTGGTTCAGCATGTGTTCACCTAGGTTCAGAGGAAACATGTAAATACACTGACTTCAAACAATAACCACAGCTTACACCGGTGTTCTCATTAAAGTGTATATTTAAAGATGGCTGAACAGAACAACAATGTAAAAATGTAAACTTTGAAGGTGAACAAAGACACGTTGGGAGGGACTGCATCCAACAACAACAACAACAAAATAATAACGGTGTTGAGGACAGACGGCACTGAGCTACTAAGAAATGCGTAAACTTAGTAGAGGAAGGAACCGTTCCGCTGTTCCCGATTAAAACAATGAGCACAACATGAGAAAAATCAAATCAGAGGGCAACAAACTGTACATCACATTAAGGCTTAGTCTGAACTCTGTCCTCTCCTGACGAACGACAAATCAAAAGGACGTGACACGGTTTTAGGCGTCGTGTAAAGGAATAACAATGTGGCATCATGTCAGAGGTCTGAAGCCTGAAGTGTCGACACAGTTTCAGAGGAGATCAAACGCAAAGAGAACAAAGTGAATCAGACACATTTTTGAAAAGTGTAAAGAAAAAAAAAAAAAGGTTACTGAAGCGTGCACATACAGAAACTGCTTTAGTGTTTCAACATGGCGTCTGAGCAAGAACCCAATCACACAGAGAACAGTGCAGTGCCCAGAGAAGATGAAGGTTACTGCTCATTAGAGCTGTGTCCCAACTGCATACTGTCTGCTCAGTTAGAAATCATTCATTTAACATTTGAAACATTATCTAAGTCGAGCAAAAACAAAGCAACAAATATTCACTTTTGTGAAGATGCAACCAGTTGATTTTCTGTTTCTTCTAATATTTGGAGTGTTAATCAGACAAAATGATTCATTACTCTAAACATTTTATGCCCTAACTTATGAATTAATGACAAAACCCCAGTATGTACTCTGTGTAGATTGTATCACCCACCTCTAGTGAATCTAGTCTGCATACTGATCTAAAGCATTACAATTATTAAGGCCAATCCACCATAATGTGTGCAGTTACCTTACGGGCAAGGTCTTTTGAAAGAGATGCATGATGGGAAAATAGGAAAAGGCTTGAACCAAAAGTTCAGATATCTCTTGATTAAAAAAAAACATATTTCCAAGTCTCAAGTTTCTACAACTCTAAACTACAGGGGGAAAATGGTGGAATAGCCCTTTAACTTTAAATATTTTCATCATATGCTAACACAAATCAACCATTCAAATGTTAATTCTACAATGTAAATAAATCCAACAGAGGTGTGACGGTAAGTTGATAGATTCATAGTGATTTCACGATCAACAGTATTTACCATTTTCCTGTTTTTAATCATCATACTTGGAACATTTTTGGGCTACTGGTCAAATGGAAGACAGTCTCTGGGAGACATTTGTTCTGTGATGGTGAACAAATAACACAATATGTGACTGATTAGACAATTATTTGCACATTAAAAATAAGCAGGCTGTTAGTTGTAGGCCGATTAATTTGAAAAAAACATTCACTCCACATTTAATAAACTATATTAAATGTAATTCACATGTAATTGTTTGAACATTTTCAAATTTTGAGTCATTTCTTAAGTAAAAATGCAGAATGTTTGTCGTCCCAGTTTGTAAAAGTAAAGATTTTCTATGTTTACATGCACAGATATGTGAAACTGGACATTTAAAGATGTCATCATGGCCTCAGAGGAAGTCTAAAGGGAACATTTGTAGCTTGACATTTTACAAACAAAGCTGGGACTTAGTTGCGATCAGAACAAGAGTTTGCTGGAGGCCTAATGCTCGGTGACATCTGAGAGTAGCTGTTGGACACACAGTGTGGAGGTGGGACACAGCTCCAGAGCACCTTGAAGACATTTATCTGTCCGGAGCTCTCACGGACCTGTCTGGAGGTCCAGGCAGAGATGGAAGTCCGGTAAAGTCCCTCACCCTTCCCCGACCCCCAGTGAGTTTTTTCTAGTGTCAGTGCCTGTGTACTAACCACCACCCCCCTGCGCTCTCTACACAGTTCAGCCTGTTTCCAGTTTCCGATGCCTCAGTCTGGTCGAAGCAGACAGCCCCGCCGTGCTGATGATGAGCAAAACAATCCAAAAACAATAATAAAAATGTGGGTGACGATGACCAGTGATGAGGCACTAGGATTTGCTCACTTGAACTAAGAGAGCTCCCCCTGCAGGAAGGGAGGCCTAATTTGTTATCACTACTTTTTACACACAGTTGCTTGCTTTCTGTCTTTAAAACCCTAGCAGCAGGTAATGTACAATCTATGCATTTCATGAAAAAAAGGGGGTGTGTGTAAAAATTCACATTCAAATTCATTCTTTCAACAAAATCTCAAGCCCCGCTGTACAAGAAATTATTGCATTCACTGTTCTATTTGCTGTCATACAAAAAAACAAACAAGAGAAAACAATCACATAAAGAAATTAAGAGAAAAATCAAAAACTGCATATTTAAAAGTCACCACAATATATTATCATCCTTTTAGACATTTTCTTTACATAGCATATTTACACATTAGGCCAACTTCTTTCCTAAAGAATCTGTTGAAAAATAAAGGTTCAGGGAGCCAGGCAGACAAGAAAGGAGATGAGGATGATGGTAAAAAGGTTAATATTACAGATGGGCTGTGCCTAGACGGTGGCGTTCCTCCATACCGCATACTGTCCTCTGTACACGTGTCAGGAACAAAGTCCTCAGCTGTCACTCCCGCGCCTCCTCACTCTCAGTAATGAGTTCACATGTGCCACGGAGCAAGGTCGATGGGTCTTTGGTGCAAATGTTCCTACTCTTCTCTCGTTTCCCCTTCACCCGATCCCTGTACTGATAAGCAGTTAATTAACATAACACAAAAATTAATCAACCAAATAGAGCAGCCCTATGCCTTTCCACACATTCAAGTACAAAGTAAAAAACAAACAAACAAACAACAACAGAAAAGTAAACCCAACAAACAAAAAAAAAAAAAAGGAAAAAGCAAGACAAACGTCCTCGGGATAAAACGGACAACAATTCTGGAGCTAGCCAGATATGACGCTTCCTCGTCACACGAGGGCGCTCTAACGAGAAGCGCTCGAGACCAAGTGCCGGGGGTAGTCGGCCCCTGTGTTCTTCTTCATTGGTTGTTAGAGGTTTCTTCGCGTTCAGGTGTTTGTTTTCCTAAAGTTCGTCGTCGCTTTTATTTTTTTTGGAGTTTCTTGCCTTTCTTCAGAGCAAGTTTGTTCTTGATGTGTCCTCGCTTCCTCTTGGCGGTCTGGTTAGGACAGAAAAACGTAAGTAAAATATTTAAATTTAAATGACTTGTGAACTCCATCTGCACCATCAAATCACACTGACTCATAAGATGATGACTAAAACCTCAAAGGAATTAAAGGAGTCATCTAAACATTAATTACAGAGTATGTTTTTCACTATTTTCTCATAATAAAATCCAGAAATTATATTTTCAAAACTTAAGCAAATTAAATTGGCTTTTACTTTAGTCTGGAAATGAACCTCCATCCCACCCACATAAATCCAAAACAGCAACATTAAAATACAGAAATCAATGCAGCCAGCAGGGTGGAGATTATATACGGTCATATGCAAACACACTGAGATCCTCAGTGTGCAATGAGACACAAGAAGGAATTTTTCTCCCTCTAATAAGCTGGTAGTTTAGAGTATTGATCAGCACAACAGTGGCTGTAAATTTACACCCCTCCTCTGTCCCGCTGAAGCCTCTCTAAGCTGAACTAAGAGTTTATGGAGGTCTGGCTAAATGAGAGTCTGGATGGATGACACTACAGCAAACTCCAGTCGCTCTCAATGTTTTTCTTGTCGGTGAAAACACAAAAATACTTTTCTTCACAAAATGATCATTTATCCAACATGAATCATGAAATAAAGCCGGTGTAGGATGTCACCTTTTTGGACGTGTACTTCTGTTTGGGCACGACGCTGCGCAGCTTGTGGTCCAGCGGCTCTCTGTTGTCCAGGTTTTTCACCTTGTAGATCCTGACGAGCCAGTGCTCTGAAGTGAACGCCTCCTCCAGGTGCTTGAACTTAATGTCCTTGTTGCCGATCTCGGCGTTGCGCGTCCGGTCGAAGCCAGGCGGCGTCCTGAAGTCCAGCTGGTGGAGAGGGAACAAGTTTGTTACTTCAGTTTTTTTTTTCTTTGTTTGTTTACAGAAGCAGGACATAGACACACAGACTGTATACAGAACGGTGAAGCTAACATGACATCATCTGTTGGTTTGTGAACGCCGCCATGTTGGTTGGTTGAAGTCAGAAGTGACCATAGGGGTGAGAAGGGGGGTCGGACCCTTGAACTGGAGGATGTTACCCAATGTGTATGAGACTTAAGCTCAGGTTTAGTCTCACTGGAGATCAAGTCTGTCAATCAAACTGACCACACCCCGAAATATCAAATTAAAATCATGATTTGTTTTCACCAGATCACTGAGAAGAATTATCTTCAGCTGCTGACATCAGAATGACTTGTGGGAAAAATGTATTGATTATTTCCTGATTGGTTCAGTTGACTTTGGAGAGTTTTTCCAGTTTTTTGGAGCCAGGATCTAGTGGCCGTTGGTGGTATTGCACGTTTTTCCCCATTAGCCTCATTTTTGAGCCTTGGTTGCTTCATCCATTTCTATACACACTCTATACTTCTACCCATTTTGGTCAGTATCCAAACAAAGCCAAGAGACTACTGGCTGTAATTTTGTATATACTGCATGGACATGGCTCTTCTCATCTACGGTTCAGCAAATCATCAAATATTCAAAAATCCAGAAACAGTTTCTTTACCTAAAACTAAACCAAAAAGAAAGAACACTGAGACCAACTGAGCTCTGTCCTCCTATGACATCAGCTAATTTGAATCTGTCTCAGCCTAAAGCGGTTTCACCAATTTAAACATTAGCGCTTAACAGATAAAGACAAGAACAAACATTTTAAACGCAATTATAAAAGATAAACAGCAAGTTTGATAGCACTTTGCTTACACTGCAGTGTTTGCCCTTTGGCAACAATTCCATTACAGTTTGTATGAGCCACTTACAGCCTCTCGTCCCTGTTATTCTGCTCTAAAAGCCCTTGATTGCTCATCCTTCAGACTGTGCTATTGTTGCTCTGTCCTTCTCACATTTGTCACCTCTATTTTCAAAGCTATAGTCTCCATCTACCTTCCCCTCTACTGTATTTTTCTCATATTTCCTGCTGTCTTTTCAGCCTCCACTCTCAGTCTCTCTTTGTGTATCACATTCCTGTCTGCAGTATGTCCTCTCTTGCCCCTCCGGCTGCTTCAGAGGACGAAGAAATGCTAGATTTTTATTTAGGTTTAGTCTCTTAATGTGTGTTTTTATTTTCATGGTTAAACCTGTCATTTAAATGTGAGTAAAATAAATGATGTAGTTTTGGGGAGACCAAAGTGTGAGTGGGTGAGTTGATTCTATTCATTAAGAGCTCCACTGTGTGCTGTATTATGCATGTGAGTATTACAGCTTCACCTTGACTCACCACAACAAACTGCAACTCTCCTGCACTCTGCTTATTTTGTCTTCCTCCCGATGTCCGCTAAGCCTCAGTTTCTCCTTGTCACATCTTGTTTCCATAAAACCTAATCTGCTCCCTACTCTAACTCCTTCTTTCTTCTGTTCCCCGGCCTCCCTCCATCCTGTCCTCCGTCTCCTTCTGTGCCTCAGCGTCTTCGTGTCTTTACCCGGGAACTGCGCTGCGAGCTACACAGAGCTTTGGCCGCCTGTCTGCGGATGGCGGCTGCATTGATTTTCCCATCTCTGCTGAGCCGCTGGCCGAGGCCACGTCTACGGCAGGGATATAAGAACCTGGCAAGAAGGATCCCTCTCATCTCTCCTCAGCTACCTGCCAGAAGTAACCGAGGCACATTTTAAAGCTTCCGCCAATCCTTCATATTTCCTCCTACAGCCTCTTTTCCCCCCTCCTCCGAACTTCAGGAGCTCCCCGAGGCACCTCCTTAAAATCCCCCTTCTGCCTGTCTGTCAGCCAGCTCTGCTCTAAAGATACAGTAGCATGAAGCTTCACACCTTTGGTGGCTGCTGCTCGTTATTCTCTGGTAAAACTGCATAAAATACAGTAGAAGTACTTTTTGGTGCTTGTTACTCTCTGATCTTTACAGGAAGCTGGAAAGTCTTTTCCTGAGTTTTTGGAGATGTTACGTGGCCACAAAGTGCCAGCGGTGTTAATTTATTCACCTCACCTGCATTTCACCAAACCGATAATAGGACATCTTGTACATGAGGCAGTTGAGCAGAGTCGGTGAACCGGCCTTATCCACTCTGAACTCTCCCTGAGGTGTGAAGTAGTCGCTCTCCTAATGAAGATAAGAAGGGAAGCATTAGGACATTTAGCAACACCAGCAAAATGAAGTCACGAAAATAAAATGTTTAACAGCAACTTGTGAACAGCAAGAAAAAAAAGAGCAGCTTTGGGCCACTTTTACACCATTTGATGAGTTTCAGAGGGTCACAATCTCTAATAAAAATAAACACATCAAACTACTGTTCCACACCTGTTTAAAAGCAATTATTCTTAGTGGATAAAGTGTTTGACAATAGCGTGAAAATCTGTGTCACACACAAAACTAAACGCCTCTAATTAGGTCTTTCAGGTGTTTTTTTTGTTTTGTTTTTTGGGAGCTCTTACTTCTCCGTTTTACACCTAACCTGTTTGGTTTGGTTCAAACTAACCATGTATTTATGCAAATCATCTGGTAACTATGGTAACACCAAAGTGTGAGAACTGAGATTTTCCCCAGATACACACACACAAATGAAACAGAAGTGTGTGCAGCTTATGTCCTACTTTGAGTATTTTGTCATTAAAATGTAACGAGTTAATCTCTACCCTGTTATTGCAAATTTAAATATAATTAGACAGAGATGCCGCCTCCACTGAAGTTGTAGTTATTCTTGTGTGAACTCTCTGACACTTTTTTAAATAGAAGTGTTTGTCACGTAGTCTGCCGTTGTTGAAGAAAAAGGCGTGATTAGTAAAACCAGTCAGTGTGAGACGAAATAAAAAGACCAAGCTTGTACCTGGACCTGGAGAGACCGAAACTTCTCTGTTGCTGCCCCCACCCTCTGGAGGTCTCTCCCCAAACACATCAGAGACTGTACCAACCTGCCAATACTCAAACTACTCATCAAAACCCAAAACTGCTTTTTTTTACAGTGGTTAACATCTGCTGCTGTTGTTGACCTATTCGCATGTTTTACTGAAGTAGGATGTTTTTATCTTGTCTGTTTTTACTTTTATTGTACAGTGTCCGAGTTTCTAGAAAATCACATTACCACTAATAAACTGGTAAAGTTTGTGCCCTGTCAGTCACCAGAATTTAAATTTTCCATGTCACCAAACTGTCCTATAAATGTGTCTCCTATGATGTTCCCATGGACTGTATATTGAATGGATGAAGCTAATGTAATGTCACCCATTGGTTTGTGGACTCAACCAGAAGTGACCATATTTGGATATGAAGGGAGGCGAGAGGAGGCGGGTCTGAACCTTGAACCTGGGGACACTGTGGCCTCACTGGAGACCAGGCCTGTGGATCAAACTAACCAACGTCCCCTGATTGGAAATGATGATTTCTGAATTGAAGTCAATTAAAGCCAGAGGTTTTCAGAGGCAGCATCTTGTGGCCATCGGGAGGACTGCTTTTTTTTTTTTTTTTTGCACTTCTGCATTGGCCTCACTTTTGAGACCCGGTTGCTTCGTCCATCTTTACATACAGTCTGTGGTTGTTCTCTTTGTTTCCTCCTTTTTCAGGGTGAAAACAAACTGGACCAGAGCTAAAGGCAACAATGTATAGCTCCATCCTTACTTTGATCCAAATGAGCTGAAGCGCAGCAGTGACAGTGACCTAATTTCAGCTACCAACCAGCATCTGCAAACTACTGTATGTTGAAAATTCAAAACGAGTACACCTGCCTGCTCTGACACAGCAGCTCTGTGCTTTGAAAACAAGCTGCTGTTGAATATGTGCCTCCAAGTCATGAATAACACACCGTGTCAATGCATCCCAGGGTTCATTTGTCTGAGCTACAAATATGCAAGAGCATCTCGGCTTTTTGCTGCGTTTTAAGAGGAAACATTGATTTCACTGCTGTGCCAAACCCTGCAACAGTGTTTCCTGGAGAACACTGCAGCTCCACTTACAGGTGCCTGCTGCTGCTGTCATACACTCACCCTGATGTCCTTGGGGTGCTCTCCCTCTGCTATCCTCACCATCCACAGGAACTTGTTAATATCGTCGCCTGAATACCCGATGACGCCTCCAAAGATGATCAGCACGTAGTCCACATCCAGCGACCTCATGATTTGGTAGGCTGCGCTCTCATTTGATGACATGGCCTTCCCCACCTTTAGAAAAAAATACAACAGTGATGAAAAAGTAATGCTGTAATTGGGGTTTCCTGTTTCACAAGACATATCGCTTCAATACAGGAAAAAAGGGAATTATTAAACAGCGCTCCATCATGCATTTTCTGTAATTACATTTCCCGTGGACAGATGCTGAAGAGACAACAGGCGGCAGGTAGAAAGCGGGAGAAGAAGACGAAGAAGAAAGCTAGAGGGCTTTACCAGACTTAACTAAAAGACAAAAACATTCGTCTACATTTGGCAGCAAAGAGAGAGAAAAAATAAATCAAACCCACAGAATCTGACAGCAATTAACTGAAATCCCCCTACAGTAGAAATTCAATGGGAAAAGTTTAAGTAAACAAGATTATCTGGCTTGTTGGAAGGAGCAGTTTTATACAATGTGGCAATTACATAAAAAATTCACTAAAGCGCTTGCTAATCATCTAGTGGTTGCTGAAAGAAATCATTTGTTTTTCTGTACACGGATGCAACAAGAAGCAGCGCAATGAAATGAAAACTGAATCAGACAAAGACAGAAACAGAGTGTGTCTTACCAGCGCTATGTGACTGTTGTTCCACGTGTTATTATCCACCAGCGTGGTCCTGTTGGCCATGCCGGCTATTTGGTAGCCGTAGTCCCACCAGGACATGACACGTGCATGCTCGTCTGTGTTCTGCCTCAGCCAGTAGTACGCCTCCCTGAAGTCATCCAGGATGTTACGCGTCCTAATGCAAGAAAATAAGGTTGACAGGTAACTGCGCTGACAGGCATATGGCTGCTGAGGCTATTAATATTTCAGCTGAGACTTTGAATCAGAAGGGCATCAACAGCTGAAAATAGAGCATCCACGCATAATAATCTGAGGGTTAAAAAATACCTCACGCTTTAAACGTTCATGTCCTAAATTTACCTCGAGCCGAGGGAGCAGACATAAAGCCAGGCAACCAATTAACTGTAGGTATGGTAATCACATTACGTCTGAGTGTGTGTGCGTGGGCGTATACGTGCAAGTGGAACAAGGAGTGACAACCGTGCTTACCCTCAGTAGTGCGGCTATACACCAACGTAGGAGAACTACTGTAGTATCATTAATATATGGATGTGAATGTGCATCTACCATTTTGTCCTGGCCTTCAATATTTTCCTCCCCCAGAGCTTACAAAGAATAATTATGCCTGTAAAGAATCTCAGAGAGAATAATATATCAGCTTTTTGTACATTCAGAGATACTCCACAGATGTTTTCTGTGACCTAGAAAGTTAAACAATCATATTAAAGTGTACAGGTTCACATATCAATATTTCTATGAGCCTCTTATGAATTATACATGAGCCTAATGTATGCTGTTGCTGCTTCTGTGCATTCCTACATGTGCACACATACATGTGCTAATTTGCATGCAAGGTGGAGGAACCATCCTTCTGCATTATGGACTATTACTGGGGACGTTGCTGTTCTCCTTGCAACTATTTAACATTCATCAACACTGGGCGTGTGTGTGTCTGTGTGTGTGTAGGACTTATTACCCGTCATGGTTGTACGACGCCAGCACCACACTGGGACTGGAGTAGGCGTTGCTGGTGACCCAGGTGCAGTGCACAGCGAACATCATCAGCAGCATCAACATGAGCATGGTCACGATGGACTTGATGTTCGGACCCAAACCCTCTTCTGCTTTCTCCTGCTCCGACACATGTTTGCGCACCTTCCCGGCCTGCAGGGGGAGACAAACACTATTCATGACAGACCGCTGAAGTCTGAAGCCTTCCACATGTATGAATTATTGAGTTGGAGTAAATTATTAATAAAACTAATTGAGGGAAGTATTTTAGAGCATCCTCGATTTTTTGGTGTGAAGACACATCAGTGAGAATTGTCAGATGAACCATGTGATGGAGTTAATATTTTACAGAAGCAGAAAATTATAGATACAACTCTGCCGGGGAGGAACTTTGCACAATATTAACACCTCGAGCTCCTTCCTCTGACACCTAAACTGTGATCTGATTTCTGCTAATAATGAGAAGTTACACAGGAAACCTCCCGCTGGTCTGACTATCATGCAAAGTAGCACTATGCTCTTCACTGCTGGAGTGAAGGCAAAACCAAAGTTGCACTTGGTGATATTTTTAATAGCATTTCAATTTCTTTTAATGCTGATGTGAGTCTGTGAATTGTCTTGATGCGATATTTATATAACATATGCTCTCAATTAGACTTCCTGAATAAATAAAACTTAATTAAGTGCCTAATTAATTAACCAACCAAATGTAGCCATAACTAATTCATAAGACAAAACTGATTAGCAAAATTCACAACCTTAACAGACTTTTCATCAGTAAGATGTTCCATGATATTCAAGCCACAATGTGAAGACATTTGTAATTTTTGTAATTTGTAACGCTTGTTTGCCTTATGAGATGTGCTCCTTGATTTGTCATTTAAAAAAAAACAACACTTTTAGAGGAAAAGGTTTTTGAAAGCAGCAAACAAAGAGGGGAGTCAAACTCAACAAAGTGAGATGGTTAAAATCCCGGTAACATGATCCAACAGTTACAGCTGAGTCACAGTTTACCAAAACCTGGCAACAATGCAACTGATGATATCTAAACCCCTGAAGGTGCTATAAAAATATGTGATGGTAGCTTGGAAAAGCCCTTCAGTGCTTATTTTACAGACTTCATGGTTTTTCTTGTGGTTTTATGTGATTACATGTCGGGAAGTGAATTTCCTCGGAAACCTTGTCATAGAGATTCCCAGAATTCCTCTTGTCGTCCTCATCGCTGCTGTCCTCAGCCGGGGGTTTCTCCCTCTTCGTGTCGTCTCCCATGTAGTGCTCGAAGACGCTGGAGAAAGCCACCGCCGACAGCATGCACACCACCGGAGTCAGCGTCAGCATCAGGCGCACCATCACGCCGGCGAAGTAGACAGCGCTGATGGCGTACAGGGCCACTGGAAGACAGGCGGTGGGTGAAGAGAAAAGAACGAAGGAGGGGAAAACAAAACCGACGAAAGGTCAGACACAGAGAAGGATGACGGTGTGAATGTAAAAGCAGAGACGGGAAATGAGTCAGAGTGTTTGAAGGAGATAAAGACACAAAAAAGAGAAATTGAGTTGTTAGAGTAACACTGCATAATCAGTCTGTGTTAGCTCTGCAGAACTCAAACCTCTAAATAGAGAGAGCGCCGGCTTCTCTCCGCCCTTGAAAAGTGCCGACCCGGCTCAACAGGTGCGTGGCTAATCAATAGCTGTAATTGGCTAATTAGGTCTGAGGGAGAAACAGACTTCTACCGCTCAGAGGTTCCCTGCCCTTGATCCCTGCCTGTCTGATTATGTAAACAAAAGTTTTGTTTAAGTTGTTAAGCAAATAAGTTCAATCTCATTTAATGCCATCCTTGCAGGTTTTTTGAAGAAGCAGAGAGCTCATCAAATACTGCATCTGTATCTTGTATATCTACAGACAATGATACCGCATCTGTATGTTGTATATCTACAGACAATGATACCGCATCTGTATCTTGTATATCTACAGACAATGATACTGCATCTGTATCTTGTATATCTACAGACAATGATACCGCATCTGTATCTTGTATATCTACAGACAATGATACTGCATCTGTATCATGTATATCTACAGACAATGATACCGCATCTGTATGTTGTATATCTACAGACAATGATACCGCATCTGTATCTTGTATATCTACAGACAATGATACCGCATCTGTATCTTGTATATCTACAGACAATGATACCGCATCTGTATCTTGTATATCTACAGACAATGATACCGCATCTGTATCTTGTATATCTACAGACAATGATACCGCATCTGTATCTTGTATATCTACAGACAATGATACTGCATCTGTATCTTGTATATCTACAGACAATGATACCGCATCTGTATCTTGTATATCTACAATGATACTGCATCTGTATCTTGTATATCTACGGACAATGATACTGCATCTGTATCTTGTATATCTACAGACAATGATACCGCATCTGTATCTTGTATATCTACAGACAAGACCCATAATCACAATGTTCCTACAGATGATGTTTATATACATTTTACAAATAAAGCTTGTTAATCATAGATCATCAAGTAAATGACAGTAACAACTGAACAATTATTGATTAGAGAACAATCTCTGACAAATAAAGAAAGAATTGTGATGTCTCAGGAGACATTTAAGGAACTCCTCGTTGTAAAAGTAAGAAAGACCCATTCATTTCCTCAGACATTATTAGGTGACTGACAGCTGGAGCACGTCCAAGACTTGGATGGATATAAAACTGTCCCGGCTGGATTATTGGTCCCGAAGATTCTCTAACAGCTTTGGTTCTTCAATAAAAATGTCAGAATGAGGGCTGGAAGTTTGTGCTCTGCTGTTACACTGAACGCTGGCTAAAGCAAATAAAACAATGTTGTTAAGATTGATCATAATACAATATGCAGGTTAAGTGAACTTAGTTTCTTTTTCATCTTTGTTAAATTTGTCATCATGTGTATGTTGGGTTCTCCAACAAAAAGCACTGTGCTTAAGCTAAAGGTCAGCAGTGCAAGATGTTCACAGAGGTAATCCTAACATCTATAATATTTACCACCATCACCATTTTTAGCATGCAACCATTTGCTAACTGGATCCAGATTCAAAGTATAGCTGGGGCTGACGGAAATGTCATTCCTCAAACTCTTCTTCTAAGGCATTGGACAAATTTAAATTTTGACCTTATGAAGATGCTAAAAGGATCACCAAACAGGCCACCATCCACCCTGAGGGAAACGTGAATGTTGCCACTGAAATCCATCCTGTGAAGACATTAAAATCCAAAACTCAAACATGAATTTGATGGTGTTGTTAAATGAAAAGTCAGGGGCAAGCTGCTTACTTCTGTGCTCCTCTGACAGCCTGTACAACACCTAATGGCAATCCAGCCCAAACCTTTTAGGATGCTGGATCTCAGTCTGAAGCAGTGATGGATGGACAGATGGACAATGTGCCTCCTCCAGAGTCATGCTGTTTGAATAGCAGAGAGCTGAAGCTAACAAATCACCGTTGCCGATAACACGAACCTATGAGATTTCCTGGGAGACCGTGCTTCTATGCAGACATAACAACACTGAGGATGCATCACTTTGCAGCTGGATGCCACAGTGGAAATGAGACTTTCATGAATAAAAACTGTGAGGATTTTTGAAATAAAACTCATCGTACCAAACACACGTTCATCATTGATGTTCTTGATGCAGAACCACAGGCCTGCTGGGAAGGTGCAGACCAGGATGTGGAGGTCAAAGAAGAAGGACACCCACGTTGTCGGCTGGTGCTCTGAAACAGATGCTATGATGGGGATGTGGATCTTAGCGTAGCTGTGGAGACGAGGGGGGAAGGAGGGAGGGCGATGGGAGGAGGACAGAATTGGGGAGGAGGGAGAGACAGACAGGATGTAATTCATGTTGAGTCGAGCGCATTGGGAGTGTTGAGACAAATTATACAATAGATCCTCCTGATTAACTCCAGAATTATGAGGAAAAAAGATAATTCAGCTCCCCCACATGCTTATGGTAAAATATGAACAAATTTAGCCCCACTGATGAGTAATGCTCTCGTTTTGCTGTTAGTTCCTGATCTGCGAGTTCCCTCTTTAGTCATTACAGGCTTTTACACAGCAGTTTCTATACAATCTTAAATATTTTTCTCTCTCTCTCTCTCTCTCTCTCTCTCTCAAGTGTTTTGTGATTACAGCTGGGAAAGAGAAAACACACAGCACATTAAGGAATTAGTATCAGCCTCCAAAGGAAAAGAAGAAGAAAAAAAACCATCCCATACTGCTTCAGTCAGCAAACCGTTGTGGGGGGAGGATTGATTGGATGTGCTGAAATATCAAACACGTTGCAGTGCATTTGGAGAACACAGGGTGCCTGCTGCTATTTGGAAGTAAGACAATAGTTTAACACAGCCTGTGCTGCACTGGTTTCCCTCTGTGGGACGTCGCGAGCGGGGTGGGGGGGTTTATAGCAGTCTCGGAAAACACACATATGCACTCGATTGAACAAGTGTTCAATCGACGGAGAGAGTGTGAAGGTCAGCAAAGCTTACCCGGTGTCCCAGAGAGAGTAGAAACGACCACTCCACGGAGCGATGTATCCTGGAGACAGAGAAGACAATCAATGGAGAAATGCTTGTGTTTTAACGCCGTCTATTCAAGCCTGGGAATGCATGGAGCGGGTGTAGGTGTAACAGGAAATCTGTTAAATTGCATCAGTGTAGAATGAGGAAGATGTTGGTTGATAAAAATAAATAAATAAATCGTGCATTTCAAATACCTTGCAGTATTTTGCCTGTCCTTTGTTACAACAAAATTATTTATAAGGCAAACTCAACTGAACTGTGCAGCTTTGAATAAATAAAAACACAAAAATACTATCTGACCTACAGTCCGGGAAAAAAAATGTGTAGCAGAGATTGCCTGAGGACAATACAGCAGCTGTCTGGAGTACACTGTTCACACTGTGACTCAATGTGTGAGGGAAAAGAAGAAATATAATGCAGAAAAATATAATATGGTGAGGCAACTTTCTGACCTTAAATCTCTCTCTACAATAATTAATATTAATAACTGGAAAACTAACTAAATAAAAAGGATTGGGGAAAAGATTTGTCCCTTATAGCTGAGCAGCATCCTGTGGAGGGTTTGACCACTGGGAGTTGTACATTTTGTTTGTTTTGAAATAATCCAAACTAACTTGAATATAAATGTTTAATGATCCTTAATAGCAAGGAGCTGCTAGAGAAAGTAGATCCTTAAATAACAATCGTGTATCCAAGTAACCAAATCTGCAGCACGCTGAACTTTCTGCCAACTGTAAATCAAAACCAAGAAAAATCCTCAGTGGAGAATGTGTCGATGCCGAAAATGAATTCTATTGATGCAACTTAATTACTGGAATTGACTTGTTTATAAATGTAACTGAGACCATTTAGGCTGCAAATGAGACTTGCAGAGGGCATTTTATGTGCGCATACAAATGTCTTATTTTGGTGAAGCTTTGATCTGGAATACATTTCAGCTCTGAACTGTTGCCTGGAGGCTCTCACAGCCACTCACACACAAACACACACACACTTGTGCAGACAACGCAAACAAAAGCCGTACCCACATAGTTTACATTTTGTGATGTGCTTGCATCATCATATAGCTGCATCATGTCCTTTGTTGCTCTTTAAAAGGAGACTGTGACTAATGCTTGTTATTAGAAACATGATGTAATCCATAAGATACATATATATATAAAAAATAAAGAAGTTTCTGCAAAACAAAAAAAGCCCTGGTAGGAGAAAGATGTAAAAAGATAGCAACAGTGAGATATTTTTGAGGTGATTTAAAGGATGACACTGATTTAACCAATCAATACTTGGCTCAGAGTTAAAGATACCGAGGAAACCCACCCGGCTATGAGACTTTAAGATGGGAAAAGTCTGACAGACCAGACGGAGACATGCGCAGTGTACCTCTGCAAAAAAAAAAAAACCCTGGCATATCACCAAACAGTCACTGACTCCCACTGCTCCATTCAGATGGCTGACAGATCATAACGTTTACCAGATGAAGTCAGAATCCTCCAGAGACCGGACTTCTGCACCCACATGAGTGGCCAATCAGCTCTGAAGCAGGCAGGCGGCCAATCTACGGACGCCAATATTACTGTAGATGTAATGTGGCACCATCTCTTTGCACTGGTGCAAAGGCCTGGCCGCGCTGTTTATATAATACACAGCGACAGATTGTTGGATTTTTTTGGTGTGGGCAAGTAAATCATTTACAGCTAGAGCCATATATTTTATTAAGTTAATAAATATTATACGTTAACACTCGGCAGAAATATGAGATACAAATGGAGATGACAGGTCTCCTCTTACAATATAAGCTTCCTGGGGTATTACACCAATAGATAAGGGGAGCAAAGCCAGGGAGATAATCCAAAGAGGTGTTTAAAAATGGCATCAGTGGAGGGACGAGGGCTTTCGTCCACCAAATTCTCCATATCTTTTAAAATTAAATGGTAACACTTTGTCTATCCTTTACACTAAAGTCAACATTTGTTCTCTTAAATCTCAACACCGCAGCCAGAGACAAATGAAATCTATAAAAACAGCAAGGAGGCAACAATTTAAACGGGTCTGAAACCTCGAGCCTTGCACTGTGGCCACAAACTCTGGAAAATAATGAAAAACATTATCAAGGACGAAGTTCAACCAGCTGGCTGCGCGCTTTAGGGTTCAACCAGGCCAGTCAAAAAACAACACAAACATGTTCACTGAGAGGCACTTTGGTGGAGCACAATCCTCCTCCAACGCTCAACAGTTCTCCAACATGCAAAGCTGCAGCAATCGGTTCAGTTTATATTTATTTATGTTTTGCCTTCCAGGTTTAATTCTCCAATAAACACAGCAGTGATTAGCGGCCCAGAGAGGGAGGGCCTGGGGGTCAGACCATCAGGGGATAGCGTGCGAGTACACTGGAACTTTTGGCTGAGAAAAAATAATCCAAAATCTAAAATGGCTGAAATCCCAGATCTGGATAAGCATCAAAATGTAGTTAACTGATCTTTACACAAAAGGCAAGTGGTCCACCACATCCCAGCCAAATCCAGGGACTTTTTTTTTTTTTTTTTCTTACACATTGTGTTAATGCAGAGACACAAATGACCATCCTCTGTTGTATTATTTGAATATTAAAATCTTACTAGAAAGTGATAATAAATTATTGAAACATTTAGACCAACTTTGCCACATAGCAGAACCTACATTTGGTATTTTTGTAGTGTTTGATGTGAAGGAGGAAGTCAGGGAGGGAGGTTTTACTTAGTGTGCTGACATTCACAAAAATTTTCCAGCTGCATTTAGAAGATTAAAATGTTATATTTCTGGACAAACATGTTTCTTCGGTTAATAACCCAGCTGAGTTTGTACATAAACTATCTGATAATATAATTGTAGGCTTGGCTTAAAAAGAAACATGCAGTCATAAGTGATGATGAGAAAATAATGCTGAAAACCAGGTACACTTTAATAGGATCTGTACGATCCTGCCAGTGGGTATTATTATTAAAATCTATTTTTGAAAAATCATTTTTAATTACAATTTCTCTTTTTCACATTTTGGTCCTAGTTAAATTAGTTGTTGGATTATGATAAGAAAATGTCTCATAAAACGGATTAAAGCGAAGTCTCTATATTTGCCTGATATTGACTGATGATAACAACTTCAAGGAATGACTAAAACTAATGATCAGTTTTGTAATAAGTGAATCGACTAACAATTAATTTGTTAGAAAAACCTCTGACAGTTTTCCAGTGCAAAAGTCGATTTCTTCAGTTTAATTATCTACTGAAGCTGAAACATTAAAAAAAAAAAAAATCTCCTTCAGTTTGGCGATTCACTTATTTGATTATTAAAACTGTGATGAGGACATTTCTGTTGCAGTACATGACGAGGTTTATAACTGTATTGGAAAGCAGAAGGTGCATCTGCCCATACAGACCTGTGTAAGTGAGATAAATCACTGTGAGGAAGACCACGCAGGCGGCGAGAGAGACTCCGAGGAAGAAAAGTGTCTGGAACTCCTGTCTGGTCAGCCTGTCCTTCAGGTACTGCAGGAAAGCGTAGGCTTGGAGAAGTGCAAACACACCTGACAAAGAAAAAAGCACAGAGAGAAAATAAAGGAATGAGCAAACATGTGCAGATAAGTCGCACTGAATATTCCAGGAGTCCCTGATTGATGCTGCGTCCTGCAGGGTACAAGGCGGGTTTACGTGGTTAAGCAGAGTTGTCGTCATTTTGGCAGAATTCTCGACAAAGCAGTTTGCAATCGCCCCTTTGGCGCTTCATGCAGATGTGAAAGACAAATACTGCAGGACAACATATTTCAAATGCATGAGACAGAACCGTGTACATAAGCCCTTCTCTTTCCCCTGCCTCATCCCTCTCTGCAGCCCCTTCGGTCACACTCCTTTCCTGCGCTCCTTTGCTCTGTCACTTTCTCAGAGCTGTTTTCTCCAGCGTGCCTCTTTGTTTGTCTGGTGGATTCGATATAAAATTGAAAAAGGGAGAGAGGCCTGGTTTCTCTCTTTTTCGTCACCTACCATCCTTTGACAAACCTTGTGTGAAATCTTCCTACTCCTCCGCTAGCCCACCACAGCCCACAGCAGGTCTCGGCCATTTTCAAGGTTAAGCCCCTGCCTGTCTCCTGGAAAGCTGCCACGGTGCTAACATGCTTGTCACTCTATGCCACTCTGCTTCCCTGCCTCAGGGGCCGACATCCCAACGGTACCGACAGGTCCACGGCTCTGTCACTTTCTTCCTGTCTCCCACTGTGTTCCACCACCAGATGTTCTGAGCAGCTGCTACCCCGGCGACATGAAAACACACTTGCACTTTGAGAGAGTGGGGAGCCAAAAATGGAGAAAAGCAGAAGTGATTTTTTTTTTGGTGGTGCATTCTTCAAAGCCTCTCGTAATGCTGTTTGTGTTGCAGACATCCAGGAAAACAGGGACACTTCAATGTACACCTGCTGCAGTGTTAAACGATTTCTCTGCTAAAGCTGCCAACAACCGTAAATGAATGCAAGAACCATGCACATACATATGCACCCATCCGTGCTGTCAGGCAGCAGATGGGCCCGCTCTTGAGAGGCGAAACTCAACAAGCTTTAATAAACTACCCACAAGCCAAAATGAAAAGTACTTAAAGTGCTAAACCCATATGGGTGGCATGTGAAGCTGCTCACTTATTTCTATTTTGTAGATCTATTCTAGATCAGCGTTCTGCTACAGACAGAGCATGACTAACGCTGGCAGCACAGGGGGATTCAATTCCCTCTACAGTCAACCCATCTTACAGCATGAGCATCTACTGGAGGGTGCTCTGGATATCAAGCAAGTACGCACAGTTAGATCTTTAATAGACGAATGACTGCAGTCTGCATTAACCCTCCCTCCATGTGCTGTGGCAGAATCAGCCGAGACGATCGGGCCAGGTTGGACGTTGACATGAAAGCTCTGGGAAATCATTTCTGCACAGTATCAATGTGACCTTGTGCAGAGCTCAGAACAACTTACTTTATGTGAGGTACAAGGATGTTCCATGTAATGTTAAAATATAAACCATTTTACTGCAGTTCAGTCTCCAAATGCAGCATTACAGCTGCATTAACTGTTTTATAACCACAGTCACAGGAGGAAACTTTTCAAGATCCAGACTAGCAGTGCTCTAAAAGGGACGATACATCACCATGCAGGCTACCAGCTCTGTAAAGTACAACAACCAGCATGGGGTCACTTTAAGGGTTTCAGTGACAGAGATGGAAAGTCACATCTCAACTCTGACACAACACACAAATAAATACAAATATACATTATTAACACAAACAATTTAGATATTTAATGAGTTTTAAATTATAAAAAAAATACTGCAAGTTTTAATAGAAGCCTAATCTGCACTTTACCTAACAACACTGTAACAAACTGCTCAGGTGGAAAATGTAAATTAATACGTACATGTTGTTTTATTTTAGCAAAGGGACCTTTTGTTGCTGAAATCCAGCCTGAGCCTGGCTTCTGCTGGGTTCAAAATAATTCACATTTTTGGATCACATGTATCTTAATCCTTGTAAAAAGTTCTGAACACCGCATCCTGAAAGGCTGGATTCAGATCACAATCCGGACGGGATCACATGATCTGATCTGATTTCAGAATCCTATTTACCCCCCAACAAGATTTGATCAGATTACTTCTGAACAATTGGGCCCAGATGATAAAAGACCTTCTCTATTTGTTCACTGATATAATCCCATTGATTACAGCAGCGTCAAGCGTAAACAACTGCTGCTTCAGGCGCAATAAAGAGGAATATGTGTGTGCAATCATGTATCTGTGACATTTGGTTACAACTGACTCATAACTTCGAATATCAAGCAGCGACATTTTCCAAGAATCGCTGACTTCATCATCAGATAGTAGGACGTTTATGGTTCATTTTCTAAAAGGGAACCTGTTCTTCCAGGAAAAATGCAGAGATCAGACACTCTGCAGGTAAAGAGGGGCGGGACTTACCAGCAGCAGCCATGTGCTCGCTGGTCCTGATTGGCTGGAAGCCCACGAAAGGGATCTGCATTGACAGTACGAGCCCCACAATGTAGAAAGTGCTGTAGGCTGTGAAGAGAGAAGAAATAAACGGGGGAGGGAGAAACGGGGAAAGAAAGGGTAAGTGAGGTAAGACATCAAACAATCAAAATAAACTACAGTGCTAAGAAAAAAAAACAAAAAATACTTCTCTTCTTTCCTGCACTCCAGTTTGGGTCCCACTGAGGGAAATCAACCTCAGTACAGGTATTTAAAGTCTATTGATTTTCACTGTCATACCTCAGAGGGAGTAAATACAAAATACCTCATCTAATGTCATTTACTGAGAAAATGGGAGCTGGCTCGGTGCAGTGTGGCGGGGAGGCCTGGAGTGAGACGACGGTGCTGAGAACAGTGAAACTCCCACCTTTGTAGCTCGGAGGAACCGATTCGCAGACGCACCGGCTTAATTAAGATTTCATACTCTTCCTGAAGAGTGTGCCTCGTTTTTGAAGTAGTTGTGACCGCCCTCAGCAAGCTCTTTTTTTTTTTTCCACACATCTGCTATTGACTCAAGACAGAGAGAGATGAATTGTGAGGGAATATAGACTGCGAGGCATTTTATTAAACCAGGATCTTTTTTTTGTGACTGAGAGACACCTGGCTCTAAGAAGCAGGAATGTGGAACAAGGAAGAAGGTGCCTCACCACCTAATATCGTCTCCGTCTTCAGAATATGGCTACAAATACATTTCTCCATCTCTCATTCGCTACCAAAAGGTTCACGAGGTTGCCGGGTGGTGCTCGGGCCACATGTATCCTTCAGGAGCAGCGAAGACTGAGGGAAATTTTCCACCCCATCGACCAGCCCTGCTTCGTCAAGTAGAATTTCATTGTTGAAGAACCATTTGCAGATAGAGCAGAGGTAGGTCAAAGCCCTCTCACTGTGAAGAGGCCATAATTTATTTTCAAACCTCTCAAAGACTATGCTTTGCTGTTTCAGTGAGTACAACATATAATCATGCATAAATGATACTTGACACGCCATCATTTATCTTGACCACAGCAGGAGTGCCTGCTGCGAGCTCACACGGCTCAGCTGACGACGGATGTGTGGATGGTGGAGGCTCTGACGGACCGAGCTGCAGCGTGCTCTGTGAGACTGGAAAGCTCTGTGGGATAACAAGCTGCTACCCTCTTCGCCAGCGCTCTGGCTCTCACAAAAAGATAAATAAATAAATTAAAGAGGATCAGGTAGCAGGTGGCTGCATTTACTGTTAAGTGGTGTGTGGGTGTGTGGGTGTCTGCAGAGCTGATGATGGAATGCTTGCGGTTGAGAGAGATGAGCACAGGCGTGACTGGGCATTTGAGCTTGTTTCAGGGTCAACTGCTCCGGGAGCGATGTTGGGAGACACACAGGAGGGAGTAGTGATTTGTCTGTTTATTGCATACATCTCCGTTCTAATGGCCTGAAAACAGTCTCCATTTCAGATGCTGTATGTGGGGGAGTTTTAAATATCAAGTCTCTCAGTGAAAGTTAATGTGTGGCTGAAGTGCGTGCTGGGTGTTTGTGTGCACCTTACCGATGTAGACTCTTCTGCTGTAGCGTTGCATCAGCAGCAGCACGAACACATGCAGAGGAATCAGGTTGATAATAAACACGTATCCTCCCCACGCCGACACCTAGAACACACCAAGGCGAGTCGGTAAACACGCACATATGATCAATTACTCTTCACTTTTCTCTGATTGTGTTGAGGTAGCCCTGCAGAGTGGAAGCAGTCCTGTTAAAATGTTACAAATGAGCTTTGCAGAGAACATGTCAGGTTTGCTTTAGCGAAGGAAGCTAATCGAAACACAAAGCAGAATAATGAACCTCGACAATATGTACAATAAACTTGGGCCGAGCTTTTTCTCCGAGTCTGTGTGAAAACGCAATTGAAAGCAAAGACTAAAAGGTCTGCACCTGCAAGTTACTGCAGCCTGCAATTTTATGGCTGTTTTTAGTCCACCGCTCCTCCAGGGGTCGAGCACTCCAATCAATTTTTAACCTTTGGCAACACTCAATATTAGTACTGGAATCAAGCTGTTAGGCATTTTCTAATTTAACCACTCTTAACCAATTTTCTCACTCGCTTGGAAACACAAAAGCCACCCAGACAACTGGAGCAAACGGCAATTATTTTTATTATCAATTAGTCTGCCAATTACTTTGTCAAATAATCAGCTAATTGCTTCGATTATAAAACACCAACAACTGTGACTAAATGCTCACTGCAGCCTGAGAACCTGGGGAGATCTTTTCAAAAGTCTTCTGTTTTCTGACCAACCAACAACAGACTTTATTCAACGGATGTAAAGACGTCTCACTGCCTCTTTGCCATTAGACACAAGCACACGGCTATAAAAAACGGATGTATATAAAATCTATAAAAACTAGGCAATCATACTTTACATGTGAGACGTAAAATGTGAGCTGCGCCAATAATTTTAAAAGCTCCAGTAAAATTATACCTCAACCATTT
>OOFC01016176.1:0-44005 GCA_900323345.1 Pseudochromis fuscus | reverse complement strand
CCACAAAAACATCACTGACAAGTTTTCAATTGGCTGTACTTGTCTACAGCAAAGGGCAAATGGAAATGGTGAGAGCACTAGACGGAAAGACACAAGAGGATGTAGAAAAAGTGAAAGAATACAGAGAAAGGATGGTGTACAGAGAGAGGCCAGGGGAAAGGAGATTGGTGCTCGAGTGTGTGAAACCTAGAAAGAAGTAGAGACAGACAGAGGCAGAGTGAATTAAACAGGAAAGGGAGATTACATATGCGCAAATTGTTTGATCCTTTATTCACAACAGCTTGTCAGAAAGAGCCCCATTGCACCTGCTAAGTACGATGAAAAGAGCATTCATTACACTTTTCGCAATCACAAGAAAAACGAGCACGTCATGTCTAATTGATAAAAACATTAATATCCCACATTCAGGCAGAAGGTGAAAAGAAAAAAAACTCTAAATAAGTTTCTTGCTGGTGCAATTATCTTTTGGCAGCCATTTGCATCTGTTCTCTCAGATGGTGACAGCCAATTAGTAGCATGTGAACCGTAACTTGAATGAATACTAGAGATGACTTCAATTTAAGGCTCATTTTCAGTGTTGACACAGGGACGGTTGATCGAGTCTCTGTTGCTGACTGGCAGGGAACTAATTGAAAACATAACACTGGAAATGCAGTCACAGAGGCTACTGGCTGCACAGCTTGACTAAATATGCCATGTCTGCTATGTTAATTTTCTTAAGCATGCGTGATACAGTCAGGAAAAACAAAAGGATGCACAGCAAGAGGAGGAGGGATTGTGGAAGACTGCTTGAGAACTGAATCCAAGTTTCCTCCGCAACATTTGGCCAAAACTAACTGCCATCTACTGAAGACGCTGAACATACTGGATGTGCAACAAAGACTAAGTCAAACCATCTCCTTAACACAAATCTACTCTCGATTTGACAACAAAGAGAGAGCAGTGCAATCCAAACGAGATGTGGCGGGAAAAAAAAAATGGATCTCTTCACACATGTCAATTCACAAAAACTTTGCAAACCACTTGAGTTTTCTCAGGGTAAAACTAATAAAAACAGCCTCCTTAAAATATTGATCCCTCTGAGTTAGACTCCCTGACATTAGTGAGGTGCATTATTGACTCTCAGTCAAAGTTACACAACACTTTTTCTAAGGCTTGTTTTTCCCTTTGGATATAGCAGAGTATGTGGCTCTATGCCATGCCAGTGGGATGGAAGACAGAGACTGGAAAAGTGCCCGTGTTCTCTGTTTGCAAGTGTTCTGGGCATCAAGCAGCTCAAAATGGAGATAACAAGCATCTCGAATAACTAGTGTAATTCACACACAAAATAAGTAGCTATCTATTGTTGTGTTACAGAATATTCTGTCATGTGGGTTTGAAAAGAGTTGAGGTACTAAAACATGGATCTAAAGCAGGGTTTAATACTGAGCCAGTAAAGGACTTCAAGTTTATTTGCTGTTTATTTATTTATAGTTGCATCAAGTTGAATTTATTTCTCCCTAAACAACACAGAGAGTCTACAGCTCACAGTTACAGGGCTAACTTGTCGATGGCTAGCAGGTAAAGTTTACCACGATCACCATCTTTATTGTGTTTACTGTGAATGCACACTCAGAATACCAAACTTCATGGCAATCCATTCATCTGAAAGATTCATGCTAGCACCAGAAGAAAATTCAGCAGACACCCAAAGTATATAGGCTTTACAAAGGCAGTCCATTCAATAGCTGTTTAGATCTTTCAGCCTTGCCACTAGAGCAGCTAAAAAAAAAACCCAGTCGTAATTACCATTTAGATATTGTCCTGAAGAGTACTCACAAGTCAGACATGGAGATATGCAGTATCATCAATATGACATAAAGAAGGCAGCGGTGGCTGTTATTCAGCAAACTATACAATGCAACATGATTGCAGTTTTACCTCTTGAGCCTTGAGCGCACAATCAACTTGAGGAAAAAAGGAATGGGGAGAAAATGGCCTTCTGGTCCCATTAGAGAACCATGCAAAGATGAATGCCTACGACAAAAGCCAATGCTGTGGCATGTCTGTTTGAAATTATACTTCTAACAGCCAGCCCTCTGCCCGAGCCACCGGGTAACAGCAGAGGGCAGGAATCAGAAAATGTTTGGAGCCCAGCCTTTTAGCTGTTATCGCTCTGTGCATTTCATACCGGGCTTATCTGATGACCACGGGGCCACTCTGAAGAGGATATAGAGAACACAGCATGCAACAGGGAGAAGGATTTTACTCTGTGTGTGTGTGTGTGTGTGTATGTGAGTGTGTGTGTGTGTATAAAGTGGTGTGTTTCCAGTCCAAGTGTTCTTCACAGGTGTTGCTCTGATTAACAAAAATGAACATAATTATTCTGCTAATGTAACTATTTGTTAATTGTACTCTGTCTAATACCAGCTATGGTTCATTAAGACTTCAAGACGGCATAAAAATCTTCAAGTGTGTTGTGTGAATCTAGAAAACACTCTTGTATAAATCCATCCATCAGCGTGTTTGCCTGCATGAGAGTCAGGTGCTGATCACTCCAGGCTTCACCTTGGGCAAAGGCCAGTCTCCTGCTTGCTTTTGAATCTACATAAATATTATAAAAACATTCAGATGTACTCATGAGCTGCAGTGTTAATGATAAAGGTTTGTACACAGCTTTACGCCAATTTAGCTGCTGAAATGTGTTCTCGACCAAAGAGCAGAACGTTGGAAACTTAAAGCTGCGTTCACACTAAAGCGAATTTCTCATGCAGCGCAATTACATAAGTGAATGAAAGATATGAGTAGAAATGAATTTGTGCTGTGGTAACGTAAATAGATGGGAATGTGGATGTGTTGAAAAAGTTTTAACTTTAGTAAAAACTGAACGTGGTATCTTGAAAACCAATCAGTTTGCGATTCCCCAACGTCACCGAGAAGCAGAAATGGAGGACATGCTTATCGTCACCATCTGTGGCCTTTACTCTGCACCGGGACAAATCCAGGAAGCAAAGGGCTTTTTGACATTTCTGGGACTGCCCCAGCAGGTACAAGGAAGCAACATTTGCAATTTATTTTGTTCATTGCTAATGGCAAAGTAGCGGTTACTGTGGTTTCAGGAAGGAGTACTGCTAATATTTACATAGGATAAAATCTCCAAAAATCAGACCAGTGGCCGAACTCATACAAGGCGAAAATTTGATTTGCGGTTGGTGTGAACGCATTAATACCTAAGAGGTATTTACACCTTTAAAGTAACAACACCATCAATCATACGTATGCTTGAACAAATACTTTGCTCAAACTATCCCCAAAACATGAGGATATATAAGTTTTGTTATGAAATCTCTTTGCATTTGGTGTGGACACAGCATTAAGGTCATGGCTAAAAAGTCAAACTAAGTGGCATCTTTTAAACAATCAGAGGAGCCTCACGTTAGGAACATTTAATCAATACTTGATTAAGCAGGGCTGCTTTTGATCTGCACTGATGTTATAGGTTTCTCTGCTTTAGGGGACAGCGCAGGGTTTAAAGAGAAGCCGATGCTTTGGGATTGAAGCGGCTCATCCAGGCATCTGTCCTGCTTTTTCCCTTCATTCCACCCTCACCCACTCCACCCTCACCCCTGCAGGGCTGAGAGGAGGATAGTGCACAGCAGCCAGAAAGGTTCCCGTGGCTGCTGTCCATCAGTGAGTCCAACTGCTCTGATCCTCTTTTTAATCTCGTCCTTCTCTGTCCTTTCTCCTCTGATTATACCAATATCCAGGCAGGGTGATCTCTCCCCTCTCTGTCTCCATATCTGCCTTACAAGTGTCACGTTCAATGAAGCCCCACGGGAACACACAGCCTTGGCTATATCCTGATTAAATTGACAGCATAAGGTGAAAGGGTGGTAAAAAAAATAAAATAAACTACGGTCAGCCAGTGAATGCAGTTCTTTGTATGCGAGCCCAACAGGAGACAGTGGGGGTTGTTGGGAGCCTGGTGGTGGTGATGGAGACATACAAGCCCAGTTAGTTGCTTTCTCTGCTAGAGGACTCATCTGCAGAGGTGGGTGGGCTGCAGATACAGTGCAGACGAACATCACATCACGGAGGAGAGGGAGCGAGCGGGTGTGAAGGGGAGGAAGTCGTAATAAGGAGAAAGAGGCATGGAGACTCAGTGTTCCTGTTGCTTCCAGCTAGGACAGTGTGGATGTTACACATCACAATATATTCTCCCCCCCTGTCTTAACGTGCTGTATTTCTCACCAGCTCTGTCTCCTCCATCCTTCCCTCACTTATCTTTTCACATCTCTCTATTCCTTTGTCTCTGTCTGTCTCCATTCTGTTCTGTCTCCTGTTCTATTCATCTTACCACCTCGCCTGTCTCTTGTCTCCCCAGTCCTCTCCTCCTTTCTTTGGATGCGGTGTGATCGATGAAGCTGGATTTCTGTAATCTGTTTCATTTGACATCTGTCTCACTGCTGGCCACAGAGATTTAGCCTGGAATGAGCAAGAGGCTGGGAGATTGTCATAGGTGCTCATCCTCTCACACACACAGACACACTCACTCACACACACTCACAGATACACACAAACAATCTGTCACTGAGGCGGTGTCTCTGGACTGTCTTTTTTTTTTATCTTATCTCTCATCAACCCCCCTGATGGGCTTGTGACTGAATTCATAAATAATGCAGGAAACACCGGCTGAATTGCCCTTCAATCCCTGCTCCATCCATGTACTGCCATGTCACCACTGGACAGAGGACCGCCACACCAACTGTACCACGACAGAGGCAGGGATTATAATCAAGAATTAGTCCTGAATCGGAACAAAACGCACACACATGCATTTTAAATCCAGCAGCTACACACAAAGGTTGGACAGTCTGTGATGTCGGTTTCAGTGGCTTATTTAGAGGTTTTATTTCATAGTGTGAGCGTTTCCTGCAGCAGGGTATGAGAATACTGTGTTTTTTTGTGTCCCCATAATCTGTTAATACCTGCTGGTGTTTATCCCAAGTAAAAACATAATGTGAAAAACGTAAAATGATAAATGTTTTGTAAAAAACAGTGTTTAAGAAGCACAGAAACGCCTGTTAATTATGAGGTTTGATTGTTTACGGCATCTAATGTCAACTAATTGAATAAGAACAGGGGAAGAAATACAGAAAAACAAAGAAATGATGAAAATCTAATTATATGCATCAGTTATTCTGTCGTTAGATGCTGTTTTTCCAGAAGTTTCTTGGTTTAAAACTATATAACACAAAGAAAAGTAGAACATCTTCACAAATTTGATATATTGATCTACAAATGTAATAACAGACAGGGTGTTACAGGTCTAAATCATGCTGAAGTCTTCTGGGTGGAGCCCCTTAATCTGTCTAAACCAAAATGTGTTCATGTATGCAGTGTGTTAATGATTCTTACCATGTAGAAATAGGACAGACAGCATCCGATGGTCCAGAAGACTGAGCCCGTCTTCACTGATTTCACCTAACAAGAGAAAGCAAGAGGAGAAAATGACTGAGGAGCCACAGTGGTCAGTCGGACAAATATACACTTCAGCATCAAACATAGACATGCAGACCCACAGTTTGTATTTCAGAGATACTACAAACTAAAATAACACAAGCTGCACACTTCCTGTGATAATGACATGGCATTCCCCTTCAATTACAGCAGAAAAGTCTGAGCTGTGGACTGAGTGCAGACTGCCCTTTTAGCTAAAGGTTCCCTCGATCGGCTTTAATCACCCCTGAAACTAAACTCATATTAAAAACTCGTGTATTTCAGAACTGGGTAAAATAAACTCACTTGCACTCAGAATGGTTAAATGTGAAAAATTAATAGTTTGCGGACATTTAAAATTAGTTCAATGATCACAGCCGTTACGACACGGCCAGCTGTGATGAGACAGTTCAGACTGGCTTAGACTAGAACACCAGAAACATCTTGTAAACAACTCTCCCCCTGAACCACAGGCTGATAAATGAAGCAAGTTGTACACATTAACATTTAAAAACACACCGACATGCGCACACAATAGCAGATGCATTTAACCGTGACCTTTCAAAGGATCAAACTCAGAGAGAGCAGCAGGAAGACTGGGCTGAGGAGGGAGATGCTGTCAAGAAGTTTTACTGCATCCACCAATGTTTAAGGTTTGCTGAGGAGGAGGAATCAATGATTGCTGTACCAAGGTGGGCTCACCCCGCCCAAATACGCAGCCACCCCTGGACCAGCTAATCAATCACCTGCACACACACACACACACACACGCACACAAAAACTGCCCTCAAGCTGCTCTCTCCCTGTGAGTGGAGGTAGGCGACAGGAAGTAACTCCGCTGTGGTCTGATTATCATTCCCACCTATTAAAAGTTTGACCTTACTTTTGTTTGTAGAAGAAGAAAACAACAGCAGCAGCATTTTAGGGCATCGTGGCTCCGCTTTGGTTGGGATGTCACAACTATTAAGCCCCATTAAGATGAGATATTTCTCTCATGAGGGGAGATGGCATGGTTTTAATATTACATGCCCTGATCATTGATTTTAATCCCATCCGGAGCACCTCTGTCCCCCACTTGTTTTTCCTGGCAAAGTCATATTTATGTCCCCAATTACCTACAGTTTTTTTGGCAAGCTCATAGTCTGGAGAGAGGCTTTTCTTTTTTGAGTTTTTGTTCACCGAGGTAAATTTGCCGTTAGTGAATTTTATCAACTCGATGCACAGTGTGTGAACTAAGAAAGCAGAAAAGCCTTTTGGTAACTTAACAGAACACTTGTCAATATCTGTTCATGTCTGGAGTTACTTCAAGAATTAATCAATTATCAGAGAGCCAAACTCCACCAAGGCATCACCGAGCTATATAGACTAACACTGTTATCCTCTTGTGGTGTTTTTCAAACATTCACCCTTTGTAGGGATTTTTCGGGAGGATTTCAGGTTTGTTGTCCTCTGATCTGGGGCAAAATCTAATCATTTGTTCTGTGACTCATACTCTAACTCTCCAAAAACACAACCTCCTTATCGAAGGTAATGGATAAAGCAAGGATTACCCCAGTGTCACATTACAGCTGACTTTATGTGAAGGGGACGAGCTAAACATATTTATTAGAGTTGCAGGTATCAATCCGCATTTAAAAAAAAAAAAAGAGCGTTGCAGCTATCTGCATTAATAAATAAAAACTACAGCTAATTAAATAATGAATGGCAAAGATTATTGCCTTACATAATACACAATTTATAGGTAGTGGACATAATACCAGAGAGTACTTAACTGCAATACAATTTAACACTACCATAAACTACAGCCTCTAAAATGATCACCCAGTTCGTCCAACACCTCTCTCACCTCTTCAAAACATCATAGCCTCTGTGAAGGTTGGATTTATTGCAGGACTGTTGTATTAAACTGTATTATTTCTAGATATATATATGTTGTAAACTGGTACATCGCCAAAGGCAGAGCGGCCACAACAACACTTCCCATAAATGGCTCTGTGCTGAATATTTGTTTCTTTTGTTTATGAGTGAAAACAAACAGTTTGGCAGAATACAAAGACAGTAGTTACTGCACAAGCTGCACTGTTCTCCTCAGACAATATTCCCACTCAAGCTGGGCCAAAGCTAGCGTGTTGTCCATTCAGTGTATGTACAAGCTATGTTCAACTGGTGCTCCCTCATCCAGGCTGCCCTCCCAGCCGCCGCTCGCTTTGAGAAGACACAAAAGTCACGCAGTGTGATACCAGTCCGGCTAATTAAATGTGAGCTGAGAGAAAGAGTGGAATTACTGTTACAACAATGTAGCAATGGTGCACGGGGTTAGAGCAAGGGAGGGAGGCTGTGCAAACATGTGTGTGTGTGTGTGTGTGTGTTCATCTTACCAAGAGTTATGGTGTTAAAAAGAGCAGCTCTCCTGTGTGTGAGAGGATTCAATTATAGATTATGGGAGGGTGTGCGCAGTGTGTGCGTGTTGGCAGGGGGGGTAAACACAGAGATTAAGCAAGCGGAGTTGAATGGGTTATTAGCGGATAAAATGAAGGACTTGGATAATGAAGATTGGAATGAGACTTGAGAGAGCGGCTCTGTGCGCTTCATGCCATGTGGAGGAGAGGACGGGGCTAAAGACACGAGGAATAATGAGATACAGGAGGAGAACGTAAGGTGGGAAGAACAAGGAGGAGGAAGCAGAGAACAGAACGCAGCAAGAGCGACACAAAGGCAGGGACAAAAAGGAAGACAAAGACAATTAAAGGGAGATGGGATGGAAGAAAGACGGAGAGGAGGAAAGGAAAAACGCAAAGACAAATGTGGGTAAATGAGACTGATAATGGGAAGCAGTGGTGCATGGCCAGGATGATTGTTTTCAGGGCCCTTGCCAAATAGAATGGAGGACGTGAGCGGTGCTAGGATTTTTTTATTTTTTTGTTCGGATGGCACTGCTCCACTGATGACACATCACCTTAAGAGGCGCTGATGGCTGCCGCGAGGAACACCTGCCTCACTTGCGAGATGTATTGTCCACACACACAAAATGACAAGAGGCCATTATAATGACGCAGAAGCAAACAGATGTCTCGGACACACCCCGATATGCATGCTGAGGTGAGACAAATACATGTGACACAGTTTGGGGTTGTTTTGGATGAGTCCAGAAAATTGAAATGGTGACATCACAATCTGGCAGTAGTCTGTCACCATCAGATGATGTCACAGTTTATAGGTTAAGAACAGTCAGCTAACAGTCAATGAATAATCATTTCAGAAAGTGACTGAAAACAGCAGGAGTCTTATTTTAGAGTAGAGAGTATTATGCCATAATGCAGTTTATCCGGATTCAGTGCAAAGCCACAGCTCACCTTAAGTTCACCTCTTACAAAACCCACTCGACTGCAGCTCTCTGCTGACTTTGCAGTCCTTCTTGCCAAACTCATCTCGACGTAATTGTGATTTTCCTTTGTTTCCTTGCCTTTCCTGCACATTTCCTGCACAATTTCCATCATGAACTAGCAAGTCAAACTCTCTCAATGGATGCCTGTTGTTGTTTTAGTATAGATACACGAGTTGGCTTCGATATGTGATCATTGTCTACCCCTCATCCGATGTACTGTCCTTTGTTTTAACTCAAACATTTAACATGTGCCCCTCCACAAAAATCCTGTTTCATGATTGTTGGTCCCAGTAATTGAAGCTTAAATTATACAGATTAAAAAACTATTTGCTTGAAATGCAATTAAGATGTTATGTTAAGCAATTACAGGTCTGTGTAGATTGTTTATTTTTTTTATATTTATACACACACATATCCGTGTAAAACCCCGTATACACATATGTGCACACGTTTGTCTACTAGATATTCACTGTCCGTTTGAGGATGTCAACTCCCTCACTGAGTGGAACTATCAGGAGTTCGGTTTCACTCTGCTGAGCCAGTACACAGACACCGAGCCAGCGGTGCTGCATCGGGACTTAAATTGTAGACACAACAGGCGTGCTTGGACAGCCACCTGGACACTAAACTGTAGGTCAATGCCAGATCGGTGACAGCGAGCGAGTTCAAAAAAGGGCCACACAGCTGTCTGCGAGCTCACTCTGGCAGAGTGACTCATACTACCTTGAAACCACATGTAGAGATGCATCCATGCATGATTTGACAAAGTGACATGAACTAGGATGGCTGAAATCCTTGGATGGATAAAAAGGTCCCTTTCCAGGCCTGTGGCGACTGTACTGCCAAGCTTGTTACACTGTGACAAGCAGCAGCGAGGCACGGCATGACGAAACACCTGCATCACCACGTTTACCTGGATGAAAGCCTGCGCTGCGCAGTGTGTCTTTACACTTGAGCATAAAGGGAGATCAATGCCTTGTAGGGAAAATAAAAATTGGACAGATAGCCTATGAGCTTCTACTATCACTCAGGACTGCCTGTGGCGTGCATAAAGACTGCTCCTCTCTGTGCAGTCACCAAACTGCCCTTGGATGAGGACAGTTTAGAGCACCAGTTTTTCTGCTGATCAGCCTTTCTAACACTGGGCGCCACTGCCATTCAGTACATCCTACATAAATCAAATGAAGGAAATTAATGTCTCTGAAGGTCTTTTCCATTAAGGATTTAAATGTGCATTTTTACAGAAAAAAAAAAAATATATCAGACTTAAAACTGACACTGATGATGAAAACCTTTCCGCATCTTCTGACTGCAGTCTGTATATCAAGCTGCATTTACAAACACCTGTAAGTTTCATTCACAGACTGAATATAAAATGGATGAAGCTAATGTGATGTCATTGGTAGGTTTGTGGAGCCAGGAATTCAACCCAGAAGCGACCATATTTGGATATGTAGGGAGGAGTGAGGAGGCGGGTCTCACCCTTGAATCTGAGGGTGGCACCCAATGTGTATGAGACTCGAGTTCAGGTCTGGTCTCAATCAAACTTTGAGGCCTAATATCCACTTAATTATAAATTATTTTCAGATGGATCATCAGATCACTGACAAGAACAGCTGACTTCAGGTAATGACATCAGAATGACTTGTGGGAAAAAAATTATTGACTGAGTATTTCATGATTGAAAATGATTATGTTTTTTAACCCAAGTCAATTATTATTCACTTCTGCATTGAGCTCATTTTTGACATCCGGTTGCTTCACCCATTTCTATACACAGTCTGTAGTTTCATATAAAGCTGCTGTTGATGCACACATGCTTTGAAAATATCCCATGACAAGCCCAAGTTCTATGATTACAAATGAAACATCTGTGCTGATCTGTAAAACATGTCTGTGCATTAGTTGTGTGGATACTTTTGGCTGTAACAGCAGCATGAATATGTTACAGAGTGCTGTGCAGTAATTGACTCACACAACAATGAGCTAAGACAGAACATTTATCCTGAATGCTGATGTGCAGTGTCGTATGGCCTCCAAATACACATCTGCATAATTGTGTGACTCCTGCAGGCTTTGCAGAGTTTTGAGCAGTGGAGGTATTTTTATCAGCTGCAGGTGTTCACATCTGAACAAATCCTCTTCTTTTTTTACAAATAAATAAATAGGTTTTATTTGCCTGTATCTGTGCACTACAATCTTTTCTAGATTATTCAAAAGCTTCTAAGGATAAAAAAACAAAATGTGTAATGTGTTTTGCCAGAATAAATTGAGCAGCAGAAGCAGAGCAAAGACACAGAAAAGCTCTAACAGGGAGGAAACCACTGAAGCCAGTAGATGCTTAGTTTTTAAATTTCCTTTATAAATTGTGTTTGTACTTTCTGTCTGCAGTTTCAAGCCGAAGATAATGGCTGATGACAGAGTTAACAGTGCAGCATCACAACTGGAGGACAGTCATGCTTCTGTTTACAGCCAAGATTTAAAAGGTAGAAGATTTGAACTATTTCCTCACTTTGGCAGGATGTCTTCAAGGTGAAGGCAGTGAGCTCCTTTCACATCCCGTTCTCATAAATGTGCATCTATTTTGCCTAATCTCTTTCTCACGGATAAAAATGTGCAATATTACATTTGTATTCACTTAAAATATCCAGCACAGGTTAACCATGCTGGTGTGATCACTGCATTATTGCACCCCGGTACTTTTATATGCAGTCGCCTGAAACATGAAGCAATTTTAATAATGGAAAACCACTGGATCTCATGATATTGTGCGCTTTAATGAGAGGCAGGGATATTTATCCATCTAGAAAATCTGCAGTTTTCCTCCGGTGATAATCTCAAGGCTTTGCGGCAGAAACAAGGTGAACCTCAACTTTCATACCTGTACTATGCATGGATTTTAAGATTGTGGTACTCAATATGTAGAAAGCATTTTTAGCGTGTAGGCTGTGTAATTCTGAATTAATTTCTTTCATTTTCTAGTATCTCTCCTGTGTTGTCTCACTTATCTCTTGGCACCTTTACAATCAATTCTATCTCTGCTGCTGCAATAATATAATTTCTGCAGGGCGATTTTAATCAAATGTGTACCGCTGTGCTCTTGTCCATATTGCATGTAAAATGGCCATTACTAGCTCCTGGGAAGATTGAGATTTTTTTCATATCTCATTTGAGTTAAAAAAAAAAATCAAGCATGTAACAGTGAACAGATGCAGCTCAATACAGGATGAAGAAAAATCCTCAATACTTGTCAAGGTCAACTCCAATAACAAGGAAGAAGGGGATGCTGATAAAACTGTTTGCAAAGCCGAGCTCTTCAATTTCACACACACACATGCAGACACACACACACACACACAAGATGCATTCATAGTAAGATAGCTGCGGGCTGGAAGGCAGCTGCTGATGCAACTGAAAAAGAGTGGACAGACTGAAGTAAAGTGAAAAGTCTGTTTCAGACACATTTCAGCTTGAGATTTGACTGAGGAGAGAAGACCATTTCCATTTCAGAAATCGTGTTGCAATGTGGTTCCTGCAAACACCCCAGCTGTATTCAAAAACCACCTTTTCTCCTCATCCGTGTAATTGCTTTGTTTGGTGAAGGTCTACCTTTCAGCACAAGGATAACCTGGACAAATAACATTTTAATCACTGAAGGAGAACGTATATAAGACACAAAAATGTGAAACTGCTCTATACTGAAATATTTCACATTCAACAAGGTCAGCTGCTTTGTTTGGTAAAACAAAATCCAAACACCTATTTGAGAAAAGAAAGGTAAATTAGAAGGGGAGCGACTCAACCTTTAACTTGAGATCTTTTCAATTCTGCTCTTAAAGGTCATCTCATTGTGAAGGTCTTACACTGCAGCATGTTGTTTCCTGGGCTCCACATGGTCAGCAAGGATGTCCAGCATGCCTTTTAAAGCACTGGATAAATAATTCAACAACTGAAGCAAGTAAGATTTGAAAGTAGGGCTACACAAAGCCTGTCCTCTATAAAGTAACAAAAGACCCGGCACGCTCGTCCGGGATTTTTTCTTACGCTTAAACACGATGTAAAAAGTGCTTGAGGGTGAGCGTGAAGGGACAAGACTCCAATTCATCACAAGCAATCAAGTTTAACCTGTGAACATTAGAGCTACATGTTACATTTACATTTGCAGTAATTCTTCGGAGTCTCCAGTGTACGTACCCAGAGGTAGTAGGTGAACTGCAGGGCGAAGATGGCGATGCCCTCATTGTCAAAGGAGCCAGCCACGGAGCGGGAGATGTAGCCGGGGACGATGGCGATGAAGCAGGCTGCCAGCAGCCCTGCACCCTGGTTCCACAGCTCCCGTGTCAGCAGGAAGGTGGAGATGGCGGTCAGGCCGCTGAACACCGGCGCCAGAAAGACGCACACATCCCGGATGTGGACCGTGATGTGGAGCAGGTTGAGCACGTAGTGGATGAGGCCTGCAGTCACCATTAGTCCTGGATACACCTGAGTGATGGGACACAGAACGAGAAAGATTAAAGTCGGTAGAAGTGTAAAAACAGACAGAGAAGGAGCATAAAAGAGGAAAAAGACTCCATGGATACCAGTGTCACCACCTTGATCTATCCCAACAACAAAGGATGGATTCCTATTCAATTTTGTAGAGCCTTGTATCCCTAATGGTGATTTTGTGACATATAAATCTGTATTTTCAACTTACCAGAGATCACCAGCCAAATTATGCCTCATTCAGAAGTGGATTTGGCCTCATGACTGTACATCTGTTAATGTGAAGCACCTGGCGTTCACTAACATTTTGTGATGGTGCTGTTATCTTATGAAATTGCTTCCTGGGACAGACTAATCTGTAGATTAATTTAGTTCATAAATGAATGAGAATCACAAAAGAAGCCACAACAAATCAGCTTAAAGACACAAACATTGTTCAAAAGTGCTAAAACAACTGTAGCCATCGTGCACGCAGACAGGAGGAGCACCAAAAAACTTAAAAGATAAAAACTGGAATACAAGTATGAGACTAAAAATATCAAGACTAAAACCCAATTAACATCAGAGGCAAAAATTAACACTGGATCCTCCAAGTAGACGAGGGGCAGCAGGGAGCTGACTTCCTCAGTCATCCCTCGTTCTCAGGAAGGAGACAGCAGATATTCACTTTTGACCCTCTTCCTCCATCGCTTGGTGTTTGTCTCTCTTACTATTAAAAATTCTCCTTGCATTTGTGAGAGCTGCCAATTCTCCATAGAATTAAAGACGTGATGATTGTGTGGTGAATCAGCAGATCCAATATGTTCATTTCCAACACTAATCATTTCTCTCACTAATTAGGCGACACACAGAGGAATCTATTTCTACTGTGTTGGTTTTCAAATTCGCTAACAAATTAAAAGTATAATAATAAAGCCACATGTGAGAGTGAATGTTAAGGCTTTAGAGTTGTGAGGCTGTGATCTGGTGGACACGCCACACACACATCGAGGTGTGTGTGTGGAGCCAAGCTTTGGTGAACAGCTATATGGACAACAGACACACTGGGTTTTGTCAGGATTGGCAAAAGGAAATAGATTCCCAAATAACTGCAAATCACAAAATTCAATTTATCAAGAATAAACCTGGATCAACGTAGGGCAGTATTAGAGTTTGTCACAACAATTATTTCATTAATTTGTTGAATACTCGTCAATAAAACAGTGAAAAATCTTCCTTTCCTAAACCTCAAGGTTAACCTCAACAAAGATACAACAGAAAACTGGGAAGAGAAAGAAGCAAATGCTCACATCAGAGACTGTGAAACTACAACATTTAAGCATGTTTTTGCTTGCACGCAGGATGAATCATGATTAAAAATGGCTGTCATGTATGGTGTTCCTCAGCACAAAGCTAGAACTAACAGCACCCTCTACTGAATTGAAGCTGGGCCCTGAGTAGGCGAAGCCTCGTGTCCTTGACTCGTCTATACATGAGAGCAGATCCAATTAGACCCTGCTGCAGTACACTGTGGCTGTCTGAAGTAAAGAAGAAAAAAAAGATAGAAAAAGCAAGGTTATGTTTAACATTTCTGTGATCCCTAATGTGTGCTCACTGTAGCTGCAGTCCATTCACTATGGCTAATAAAGTCAGGTCTTCACGTCTCTAATTAGCCGGTGCCGAGGAGACCTCAGCTCCACCAACCAACCTACTTCAGTGAAAATCAAATACGTCTTGCCTCTTGGCTCTGAGGATTGGACTCTGTCTAATGGAGCGGTATCCTACCATTTACAACACTACTCTTGTAATTATGAGCCATTCTGGACTCTATGGTAGAACCCAGCTCCCCAAAATGTTACAGATACACCTAAGATGGGGTATTATAGCCAAGTACGTAGTTTGATTAAAAAAAATTATATCTGTGATTAATTCATCACATTCCTGTACATTGGCCTTAAAGAATGCATTGTACTGCTTGCTCATAATAAAAAATATCAACTAAAATGGACACAAGCTGTTACCAAAAATGCACTTGACTTATTGTCCTTGTAGCAACAAAGAAGGGTTTATTGGCTTGACAGCCCACTGTTGTTATAGACTGTCACATTAGAAAAGCCTTCCTCCCTTATCTATGGCTCAGGAGAAAGAGCAACTGACAGTCGTCCTCTGGGGAGTGCAGGGTGGGTGGGAGTGAAAGGGAAATAAAAATGGAGGGGCCAGCTGGACCGGTCTAAGCAGAAAGGCACTCAACTGTCACATTAACTGATATCAGCTCATCTGTCTGAAAATGGTGTGACCCATTTGAGTGCTTAGAGACTTAATGCTATCATACACAATTAATGAGGACTGCCAGGATCATCTGTCGGATTTTGAATGAAAAAGGTGTGAGGAACAGGGGGATGTAAGGTAAGGATAAAGGCTGGGGCGGAGATTGGTGGCATAGGGGATGTGAGAAAAGATGGAGAGAGAAAAGCAGAGGCAGATGGTGGAAGAGATGTGAAGAAAGATAAAGAGGCACAGAGGGGAGAAAAGGTGTGTTAAACAGAGTGCAGGAAGGTACAAGGTTGAATGCAACCGACATGAACTTTTGTCAAAGCTGCAATGGAGGTTTCATGAATTCTACCTGGAGTCGGAGGGTCACAGACCACCCGTGGACATGAGGAAGGACTGATATTGTTGAAATGTCGGGTCCAGACAGATATTTAAAAACACACACACACACAAGGGACTGTAGCTGTGTTTCATAAACGATTTTAAGTTTTCCAAACAAAGGCCACGCGCTGTGATTGCATTATGGGCCGACTGCATCTAACTGATATGAACCCAGCACTTGTCCACACCCCTGCGTGCTTTAAAAGCATAAGCTTGATGCAAACAAGAGCTCTCACACATTCATTTGATGATTTCAAAAGCGGTGTGGGAGGAAAGTAAATGCCCTCCTTCCCTGAAGCCCGTCTATGTTCAGGAAATTATCTAGCTCAGCCATGCAAACAAGTGGGATCCTCTCAATGAGCCTGCACAGTGAGGGAGGGAGTGGCTGTTCTGTTAGTCCTGCAACTGCCGCCATGGCGCCCCTGAGCAAGTTGCCGAACTGTTGCAGCAGATGTTTGATTTCTGGCAGTGCAATCAAGCCATTTGCATTCAAATATACAAACCAATCGCACCTCAGCCGCTTACAGTGAAGACAGAGTGTGTCAAAGTTGGAGATGAACATGTATCCATCACTATGCCTGGTGGTGGACAGTGCAGTAGAGAACAATCAACCCAACTTTATTTACACAACATTTTAAAAAAATAGCATGGTCGGCCAAAGTGCTGTACGCAATCAGCTGATTAATCCATCATCAGGGTATCAATAAGATTTTCATTATCTTTTATCCATTTTAATCCTTTTTTTTTAAAACTAAACACACTCACTGCTTCTTAAATGTCAGGACTTTCCGTTTCATTTCATTGTCTTATAGACTAATATCTTTGGTTTTGGTTTGTTGGACCAAACAGGACATTTCAAACTGAGTAAAACAGGCATTCTGTATATTTGTTTGTATTGACTGTTGAAAAATTGTTTTTATGTTGCATCCTTGGCCAGTTCTTACTATTAAAATGATTTTAAAGACTTTTATGAGACTAAAGAAACAACTGACAGTGACAGATTTTCTTAGTTCTAGCCGTACACCACTGTGGCTCCGTCACATTCCCTTTATGCATCAACTCTGACACCCATTTTGCAATGATTTGCATGCTACAGGAGACATTTGCATTTAATACGGCCACGAGAATGACCCACACACCTGCTATTGAAACGCCTGTGCACCCTGTAAGGCAAAATGTCACTTGCCATCTGGCACTGAACGTCTTCCCAGTCCACCGTGGGTTACAGCTGACCTTACTTTCAGACTGAATATGATAATGTATATAAAAAAATACAGATTATTTTAAAACAGAGTAATACCCTGAATACATTTCAGCAAATGTGACTGAAAATAGAGGTATACTGGAGACTATTTTCAGCTGCGGATTAATAAGCATTTGGTGAGCTAGTGAGTGTTTCCAATAGTGCACTGAAGATAAACTGAAAATCGCCTGGTGCACTCCGGCTTGGCTCACTGACAATGACACAGTTTGGGGGCAAAAATGGAGCCAATATGAGAAAAATAACCTCAATGAAGCTTTGGTTTCACATACTGTACTTGCTAGTAGGATGAAATCATTATTCACTTCAATTTTTCAAGGGCTTTGTTGACGGTAAGAATAAAAGAAAATATATTCATGACAATATTTCTACTATAATCATTCTTCCAGTTAGTATAGTGATGTTAGGTCTGCAAAGCACTGTGTAAATCCTGTAGTGTCAACACTTCCTATCCAGAATCTGGCATTTTTCAAATATCAAATAATAAAAGGTAGGGAGCAACTTGTGTTGGTGGCAGTGGGACACAAACAATCATCTGCAGACATTGTTGAAAACAATAATGTTGCAAGGACAACATGACCTTTGTAATCCCCCTGTAATTTCTGAGAGACAGTGCAAGATATACCTCGAGGCCGGGAGAGTCACTCCACAAATTATACCCACTGAAATCGCTCCAGTCACAGTGGCTCTTTATACCCACTCGGCTCCACACTTCCAGGAGGAGGACATCAGAAATCATTCGAACAAGGTTTTTGACCCACTTAAACTTGTTAACATATTCATCGTTTGGAGTATATTTATGTAACTGCATGTTTTTTGTTGTATTTTTCTCAGGTTAGGTTTGGTGGTGGTTTATTTCCTGAATAATAAAGCTGCTAGAAATCAAAGTAAATTTCTGTTGTTAACTGACCGTAAAGTTTAATCTGATCGGGACATAACTGTCGGTTTTTACGGCAGAGAATAGATGTTCAGAGCAGCACCATTTATATTAATAAAGAGAAACGATGAACAGATAGAAGCCAATTATGTTAGAAAGGAAGTTAAACATTACTCACAATGGCACCTATTGTCTGCCAACCTCCAAACAACAGCTCTGATAAAGCATAAACTCTTGTATGTTCTGTGTTTGCAGATTGGTTTAGCTGGAGGCTAGTCTGCTGAGGACATTAAAATATTTAAAGTGATATTCAACTGGAAAATGAAATAGCTTTTAAGTGAAACTAAATTTGAGTAGAGAACAGATCTGCACAGCTCACTAATCTGTTTTAAATGAACCGTGTGTGAATTTCTCTGCACTCGTTTGTTGATTTTTACTCATACATTAAAGAAATGCCAATACAAGTGTAAGGAGTAAAGATCTAAGCTGGGTGTGCTTATTTGTATGCAGCAGACAATGCATTGTGCAGCCCAGGAATCTTGTAAATGTCATGAAAATTACCTTAAGACTATACGCTTTCCAATTCCGATTACCAGTCTAATCATGAGTTTCAGCTTCCAACCACTAAGTACACGGCCTCACCAAAGTGTCCATGTACCGTAAAAGAACCAGCACATCCATTATTACAAGCTAGGCTTGTCATATGTAATTACCAGTAGCTGACGGTCATTGCTTATGACGGATGAATGCTGATGGATGGGTTTTAGATTCCAATTCCTCGGGTTTTTTGTGCAGTGAAAAACTATATTCAAACATCAACGTGTAGCATGGATGCAACTGAATCATCTGCTTGGTGTGGAGTGATAACAGCAACAGATAGTGATGCACAGCATTAACACGCCTCGCTGTGTCAATTTTGTGGAAGAAAATCTCCAATCAGCCGAAAGCACTCAGATCAAACTGAGGCAGGAAGGAAGAAAGAGTGAGGAAAGACGGTGTTATACCGCTGGCACCAAGGGCAAGCCTCTATCTCAGCATCTTAGCTGGACTCAACAATAGAAACATATTGGGAGACATTTCCACTTTTATCTCTCACTTAGGATGGAGATTATGTAGTCCTGATGCATCATCAGCTTGTGCAATTACAGCTTGGAGTGTAGCCCCTGATGTGTCTACGAAGATTGGTCGAGAGAAAAGAAAGAAGGAGGGGTTGTTTAACGGGGGAGGAGAGGGGAGGCCAAAGGTATTTACACACACCTCACAGTTCACGGGAAGCAGGGCTGGGAAGATGAGGCTGGTAGAAGAGATGCACAGAGGAGGGGAAGCTGGGAATTGGGAGATAAATTGTGTGGAATCAACATGTTGGATTCTTCACAAAAGAGGTTTCATGTTTCACCACAATCATTGTTGAGGCCGAGGCAGCCGCGGGGAATCTGTCAAGTTAACACTTCACTGTTGCTGCTGGATTGTGACTTAAATCCATGCAGCCTGGCGGAGGCTTACAGAGCTCTACGGCATCCCTGAAGTGGTTTGCCTAACCCAAGATACCCCCTGAAATACTTCTCCATGGAGCACGTAGGCAGGCTTGTGTGGGGGTTGCTTGGATATTCTACGTTTTGTTTTTGTTTTTTTTTTAATACTTGTATGTAGTATGCTTACGTTTGTTTTCATGTGATTGAAACCCAGGTGCTGACAGGAGTTCAATCATGCTGTCAGCTTTCTCAACGAGCAGGTCGGCTCCTCTGTGAGCCTCTGCATCTCTGAAGCAGTGGCTCGGGTTGTTCTGATTATCTTCTATCATAAACATGATTCACATGCTCCTAAGCCACTGTCTTTTTTTCTTTTTTTTTAGGATTATAGTGTAAAGGTAGCCCAGTGGTCACCTCGTGGGGCATCCCAAATGAATTCCCAGACTAGCCGGCATGTGTAATCCCTCTAACACGTTCTGCATCTGCCTGTGGAGGAGCCTGGACTATTTCTATAGGTGTGTAAGAGGATTCCAGATGCTCCTTTTCACACAAAGAGCTGTGGTTTCTACTCCAAGATGCTTCTGGGTGTCTGAGCTTCTCACGCTATTCCTAAGGGGAGCCCAGACACCCCGTGCATAACACTCAGAAAGCAGCTTTAATCTGTTCTTTCGGTGCTGGTTCACCTGTAGGTCTCGGGCTCCAACTTGCCCTCAGTTATGAACGAGACTCAGAGTTTTTTTGTTCTGCTACTCAAGCAACTTGCTCCCAAGTTTGAAAAAAGGGGTCAATCTGGGAGAGTACCTTGGCCTCACATTTTAGCTGCTGACTCTCCTCCCAAACACTTTATAGTATGCAAAGCAAGCGAGTTCACACTGGAGGTCACTGCCTGATTAAACGAAGATGTCCCATCTTCAGCAAAATGGAGCGCTGCAGTCCTGAGATGGCAAAACTGGAAACTACCTCCAGCACCTGAGTCTGCCTGAAAACTAAAACAGGAATGGCAACAAGACACAATGTTGGACTAACACATAGACATGATTGAATCTGCTAGATCTACTCCATTATGACATTAACAGAACAGAATCAGCAACTATATTTCAACTGTTCAAGCTTCTGAAATGTAAAGGCTTATTTGCTGTTTTTCTTTGTCGTACATCAAAGAAAGTTTTAGGATCACTTTTTATTATTTCCTATTGTTATATAGGCCCAATGATTAATTCACTGAGCCTCCTGGTGCATTTCCACTACACGATGCCTACTCAACTCGGTTTGTGGCGCTTTTCCATCGGCAAAAAGTACCTGGTAGGACTTTTTTTAGTACCGCCTCTCCTGCGGTTTCAAAAAAGGACACGGCCAGTTACTAGCAGGTACTAAAATCTTACTGGTGATCATTGCTGGTGATCATCGAAATCGTCACTTGTGTGCCCTGCAAACACTTGCAAGCCAATACAGTCTGCCATTTACAGGCAGAATAACAAGTTTCTACAATGTGGGAAAAAGCTCGAAATAGATCAGTTTAATGGACAATAACAGTGATTTAGTGCAACAATAAAGTTATATTTAAAAATGTCAGCTGATGAAGGTTTTAGCGAGAGCTCATATCTCCAAAAACATCAGGGCAAGTTTTTAATTTATTAAGTTAGAGCCCAGTTAAAAACATATTTGAAGATAAACCAACTAATTTCTGGCCTGAATCAATCTTCGAGCTGCTTCTGTGTCACCACCACTTTAGAGTCCTGAAGATTACTTTATCAGCTTTCTCCTCCTTCATCTGACCATCACCTACATGAAGGAGGTACTATCCTCTGTAACGCCAACTAACGTGAGCCGAGTCGGGTTGGTACCATTTAGTGGAAAAGCGCCATCCTTGTCAGACCCATGGCAGAACCTTTCCAGGAGACTGTGCATTGTGATGCTCACATAGCTTCCACTATTTCTTTCTTCCAAAGCGTGTCTGACCATCTGGTGTTGCAGCGAACCAAAGGCAGCGATGCTCACAGCCGTGCTTTCCACGATACATAATCACATAAAGCATGTACATTTTTGTGTGTACATCTGCCTGTCTGCCAAAAAACACCTTTGTAGGCATCTTGGTTTCATCATTTAAATCTGTAATCCCCTAAAGGTGGTCTGGAAGTGATAAATAGCAAAACAAATGAACAAACACGAAACACGTGGAGCTTCATGTCCCAGAGAAACTTACCGTGCCACCAACAATCCTGCCCAGGGGGTACCAGGCCCTCTCATCGAACCAATTGAGGAACTCGTAGAAGCCATTAGTGGTGAGATGGTGTGTTGACCTGTAGTTAAACCTGAAACAACACAATAAAGAGAAAAGAGGGATAGCTAAGTATAGGGCAATATACCAACCACACACAGAACAAGCGTCATTTTTTCCATTCATAGATCAGTTTTATATTTGTTGAAAGAGAAATACTTAACTCTAGGAAAGAATGGATTACTTTATTTACAGATTTTCTGAAGGCGTTAAGAATGGTTAAGCTGCAGAGACTTTGCCTTGTTAGAATAGGGAAGATAAAGCCTCCATTCACCATGTGGGCCTGTGTGCTGATGCCAACAACTCTCAGGTCACCCCTCAGTTAGAAAAAAAAATGGAGAGATGAAGGGTTTTCACACATACTGAGGCATTTTTCAGAACAAAGCACTCTTATTGTACAGATAATAATCCAATTGGAACCACTGGCATGTGCTGAGGTGACAAAGACATAAAATAGGTCTGGTGCTGGAGCAGTGAAATAACGACTAAGAAAAAAAAAAGAAGAAGAGAAAAACCCAAGAATAAATATAGAGAACATCACTGCAAACAGGCCTCGATTCACACTGTAGCTGTGGTAAGCCGAGGAGGTTGGAACACTGTCAAGCAGCAGAACGAAAGAGCTGACACTGTTTGAGGAGGCTGTTGCCAAAGAGAACGAAGCAAGTGTTCAGTAAATTTTCAGAGGCAGCTCTTTATTGTGGGATGTTTTATGGTATGTTCAGGGGCTCGTATACCTCATGTATGCATACGCAATGTACAGAAAACATACAGCACAGCATAGCGGTTTGCTAAGGGACAATTACCTACGAGGTGTTCACCACAGAGGACGTGATAACCTCATCGGTGTGGCTAATAAGCCGTTACACACTTGAGAAATTCTTTGATTCATAATAAGTAGAACAATACAGTCAGCCAGCCAACACAAGGTAAGGTTACAGCGAGGAGATGCTACTAAACAATACCAAGCCTAATTAAGTATGATTTTGTTGATTTTCATTTGCTTTCCCCAGGACCTGATGTGCACGCGTGGCTGTTGCCGCGGAAACAGCAGCTAGAGGGGGTTTAACGCGCTGATGCAGTGAATTTGCATTTCTGTGCATCTTAAAACCATATACATGCCAAGAGTGTTTTAACAGTATTTACAGCAACACTATCCAGAGGTCTCTACTGCGTTTGGTACGCTCAAATTACTGAAATCAAGACGTTTTTACGTGCACCTAAATCTGCAACACGGCTGTGACTGTGCCACTGTGCACTTTTACGGAGAAGAAAATGGAGAATATGTTTCAACATTTTGAAATGCTGCCATACCTTAAATGAGTAAGAAAACACCGTTTTTGTGTAATTCAATTCAAGGATGGACGAAGCTAAAGTGGCATCACCCCTGTTGCTTTGGAGACTTGTGTTCTGTAGCCAGGAGTTTGGCATTTGTATGTTTGCCATGTTGGTTGTATGGAGGAGAGAGGAGGCGGCTCTGACCCTTGTACCTGTATTTTCTTGACTGAAAATTATCATTTTTGAATTGAAGCTTGTTGGAGACTGCATCTAGTGGCCATTGGGAGTATTACACTTTCCCCCCACCTTCACATTGGCCTCATTTTTGAGCCCTGGTTGCTTCATCCATTTCTATACAGTCTATATACCGTCCTCAAAAAGCACAAGTAACACAGGTCTATCAACAGCCATAAACCAAAGCTGTGTGTGTGTGTGTGTGTGTGTGTGTGCGTGTGCAGGTCACACACAGGGAGAGACAGCAGCAATGCTGTCAGAGAGCTGCCAGGCTGAGGGGTGTGCGCCGCTTACTCACATGATCAGGACAGTGTGTTTAAAATTGCTGGCGTGAAGTGAAGCTCATTAATCATCACAGAAGGCCTGGTTTTCCAGCTCCACCACGTCGCACCTGAAGCTGTAGCTCTCCTCCCTCATTGCCTCCCATCTTGGCTCTTGTTTCCGGTCAGCACACGGTGACAAGACATTAGTCATCTCGAACTGAGTGCAACTTTCATATCCCCACTCCCGTGTGAGTTTTAGACGCTCATCTTGGTATATCCTACAATTTCTTTGTTTTTATGTTCTTGTGTGGGGAGTCTTGTACTGTTATTTTATTTGTTAGGGTTAATAATTGCCAATAATATTTGCAGAAAAGGCTGCATAAAGACTGTCATGCTGGCCTATTCAAGGGGAGGAGCCTGGACCACTAATGTGAGCTGCATGCAGAGCAGAAAAAAGGAGCGAGACGAGGTGCACCGGAGTTTACAGCCTTAAGTTTAGTTTCAAGCATTTTAAGTGAAGGTTGCAGTTTGACACCCTGCTTTGAAGTTTATGCAACCAAAGCAAGTGAGTAATGTTCAAAGTCATGAATAGAGTTTATTTGGCAAAAAATGCCTGTTTTCTCTGTTAATTGATGCCATGTTCTGTTCACATGCACATTTGATTAGGAGCTGCTAACATGGGTGTGTTCTGTATTTAGAAATGTTAATATTGCTCTGGTAATATTATATTCGGAGAAGTGTTTTGTGTAGCCAATAGTCACCAATGTTTTCTTATCATTTTGTGATGTGGAACCACGTTGGCTTCCAGCATAAAAAACAAGAACTGTAAAGATTTCCAGTGAACTTTAAACCTCCCTAAACTACCTGCAACTCATTATATGGAGTTTTAACTGGACTCACAACAGCGATTTGAACTTTCAACCAGCACAATACATTTCAGTCACTCTTCTAATCTGATATCCCACTGACTGGGAACAATTTGGGTGATGTCTTATTCTATTCTTAACATTGATGAGTCAAAATGATCAAGAAGCAAATGTGCAATATTTTCTACGGCTCAGATAAAAATTTGAAAAATAAAAAACCAACAAGCACTGTGCTTCTTCAAGTGATCTTGAAAAGCTATTAAGTAGCTGACATGAGTGTTTCTCCTTGGGGCTTCTCAGACAATCACATTACTCAACAACCTGAGGGTCTGAATTTGGGCAGAGAAGAGAGTAGGACAAACAAACCATCCAGCTGGAACGCAGGAATCGCACTAAAGAATCCACGCTTTGTACTTGCATCTAAAAAAAACAAACAAAAAACAAACAAAAACCCATATATCCTCCTTCATGTATATCCTATGTTTGTTTTTAGCGATTACAGATTAAATTTTTTCTGTCAAAAAGTTGCACTTCCATCCAACAAAACCCATTTCTGTTCTTTCATTGTTTGAGTGTTTTCTTACAAACCGATGTGTGGAGAGAAGTTCAACGTTACAGAGTGAAGAGCTACAGAGGCATCCAGGTGTGAGAGACTCCTACAACACAGGGACTCTGAATTTGGGTGAACAGGCCAGCCACTTTAGCCTCATTGTTCTGCAGCTGTCAAATCAGCGAGGCAGAAACAAAGCGAATTCAAAGAAAGCATTGTAAAAGATAACTTTGTGCACGGCCAAGCCATATCCACAAAAACCCATTTTCCAATGATCTCATGGACAGCTGAACGGAGTGCTTTATCTCTGCCCTTGTCACTTTGATGGGGCGGATAATGTAGCTCTGCCAGGCACATTAGCAATTTAATGCATAGCTGCCAATATGGTCTCAGGCCACAGAGCACATGATGACTAGCAATGCCACTGCAGCACCTCTGACAGCCTGCAAGTGAGCTTCAAGCTGAGAACACAGCCGGAGTACCACAGGAAAAAAAACACACTTCTGGGTTGATATCAGTGAACATGAAGGGAAATGGCCTCTATATTACCACCTCAGATAATAACTGAAAGCAAAAAATGAAAATGAGGAGTGGCATATTGTGCACTTTAGATCACTGGGGGCCCCCTGTAGGCTTCATAATTCATTTTAATCAAGGTCCGTTTCACTGATTACCAGTTTCCTGTTGAGACAGGGCCATCATCATCAGCATGACTAAGTGGGCTCCATTGCTGTTTACAAGCCAGTAATGCCTCATTCAGTATCGACTACATAATCAGATGCATCATTGCCTTTTCCCCACTGGTCCACATTCTGGTGAATGTCTGAATAGACTTTTGCTTCCAGGGGTGTAATTACCACCTTGACTAATTAGCCACCTCTGTGCAAACTCTGAATGAATAACCTGTAAATGAGAGACTGCTTAGGGACCCGGAAGGCAAGCGGTCACATACAACATGCGGCTCACACGAGACCTCCATCGCACAGGCAGGTCTGAGCACTGTCAAGGTGTCATGTTATATTGTCTCCAACATCTACACATGACATCTCATTATAGGGTTGGCCATGAAAGGAGAAGTGCAGAAGGCAGCGGGCCTCAATGAACGGCAGGCCGCTATTTCTGATGTCCTCTGTTTGGCAAGCATAAGTACGCATATTTCAGTACGAAGCTTCGTTTTGAGGCTTCAAGCAGGATCCAAAGCATCGAACTAAATACAACATTGGAAACACAAAAACAACTCTTTCAAATTAAAAGCCTGACATCCTAATGCAGTGAACATAAACCTTTAATTTAAGGGTTTTCATTGTGAAACGTTTGTAGGCAGAGTAGATGTTTAATGTATTAACCTATGTTTTTCACTCAGCCTGCATTTGTCCATATTGGCCATGGCCCCGCCCATATTAATACTGAAAAAGCAGAATAAAAAAACAATTAAGCTAATGTCTTAGAAATGAATGTCAATGCTTTAGTGTCACTGCCACAATGCAAGGTCACTGTTAAGACTGCAGCCAGTACAACAAGAAGCCATTAGCTAGTAGATTTAGGGTCTGGCCAATAGACAGTTTAGCAGGATGCTGAACCCTACTGGGACAGTATCCTCCAATTACACAACCAGTAAGTTGAGGTCTAGACCTACCTACGAACCAAACTGTAAATGTACTCTGATATGAATAATAGTATTACCACTGCATACAGCATACACTAATTTTATGTTTGACAAACAAGATTCTCTGAGAAAACGAGAAATTGATGGAAACAGATAAAGCTATTTTGTGTGACTTTTCACTCACACTTGCACAAACTTCAACTGTCTAAAAACTAATACCTCAGTACTGGTGGGAAGGGCCATACTAACTGGCTGATGGAACAGCTGCCAAAGCTTTGACAGTGCTGAGTGTCCTGCATGCCTGCCATCACCGGACAAGATGAGGAATCCTGGCATATAATCTAGGGCCGGCATTGCTCCAATTGAAGGTGTGTGTATGTGTGTTTAAAAGCTTGTGTGAACATATTTTAGTTTGAAACCATCAGTGTGGATATTCTTGCATTGTGAGAACACTGAGGACGGTCCTTACAAGCTCAAGGGCTGTTTTAGGGTTAAGATATGGTTTTAAGGTTAAGGACAAAGGTTGTGAGTAAGGGTTGGGGTAAGAGGTGGTTTAATTGTGATGGTTAAGTGTTAGGGTGAGGGATTGCACTCGGCCCTCAAAGGCAAAAATACATGTATTTGTGTGTGTTTATGTTTATTCTGTTTACACATGGTAATTACATTCATTAAAGGTGTGCTAGCAATGTTGTGTGTATATGTGACAAGGCTGGGCCAATGGGAAATAAATATTGTCTGCAATTATCAGCCAGAATGTGCAGTAGGTTCACTGAGGCACCGTCTCGGTTGGTGTAGGGTTGTTTACACTAAGTGGATCAGCAAAAACACATGAACGGTATCACAAGAGATAAACACCAATTATGCAGCTAATTATTCTACCAGGTCAACCTTTTCCAGATTCCTCAAACAGGGAAAAAATGCAAATTTATCCTAATTTTAATGTGTGAACACTTGCAATTCCAATTGAGTTGTTAATGCAGAGCTCATTGAGATGAGGAGGTCTGGAGGAAAGAGGTATGGGGACAGCCATTTAATCTAAATGCTGCTGGAACTGAGGCATTACTTTAGGATTGAACTCCACCCAAAATATTACTGAACATTAAATGCTCATCACGCACAGCTGAAACATTGCTGCAAAAAAAATTCTAATTATGTAATTTATAAATTATAGTCGTCCTCTTCACTGTGAATTATTCTGGAACCGGTTTGGCATAGTTCAGCCTTCATTATAAAGACGTCCAGGGTGTGTAGAGGTAAATTTCGGTCATTAGCGAGACAACCAGTTCATCACCTTATCACAGGTGCACAGTCCTTGGTGTTAATCTCCTACAAATCAGCAAACGTGCCTGCACAAATAACAGCAGGTCAAAAATGTGGATAGTGGGGTCATATGTCAGGAGGGGAGCATCTACAACCTACAACTGTTTATAAAGGACTACAGTACATGTGATGCCTTGGGTATTCCTAATTGGAGAAAAAAAAACAGTGGCACCATTCAGAGAAAATGTCAGAAATGGTGAAAACATAAGGGAAAGAGAAAAAGCACTGACACAGTCATTTTAAAAGGAAAGGGGACTGATTAAATATGCATATTGACTGGTAATTAGACTTGGGCTGATACAAAAAGCCCCCCTCTAATCTAAATATTCTGGAAGAACCAGCTGGCATTAGTAACACAACCAGATGGTTTGTGTTTTCGTGCCTAGGTGGAGATGTGAGATCATGTCAGCATGCAAAGAGCCAAACTAGTGTCTGTTCAAACCACTGAATCAAAACTGAAAAACTGACATTTGCTTATTAAGGAAACATTAATATTGACTTTTTTTGGAGGAAAAACTTGACTCTCTCTCTCGCGACCCCTTAGACAACAGTCTAAGACTAGCTTTGTTTATTTGCATGTTGACAGTCAGGATGAAGATTCCCCACGTACATCAGCTGGGTCTGTATTTTTTCTTAAAGGCTGCTGGGAGGAGAGTTACTCGGTTCTGAAATGGAGCAGTCTCATAACTTCTTATCTGTCTCAGTGCTATTCTGTGAATGCATCGGTGTCTCTTCCAGGAACAACAAATGTGTAAGGAAACTTGTGGCTTGAGATTTGTTCAGTCTGGGGATGTGCTGCTATTTTTTTTTTTTTTTTAAATATAAAATACCAAGTCTGAGTTATTTGAAGGCAGTTAGCCGATGAGCTCTACATTTTCACAACATCAGATTTATGGAGAGCAGAGTCCCTTGCTATTGACATCCTAATTATCTTTTCACACACACACACAGGCTCTTATTCACACCTGTGCGCAAACAGCTTGGCAATACCTATCACAATGACACAGACTTATAATGCCCCGTGGGTCTAATAGAACAATCGATCTTAAATTAGGCTTTTTTCTTAGTCGAGCTCGACAAGGTGCTTACACAAGCTATAAGCAGACAACGACGGCCGCTGAATAGTACAATTTAAAAACAGGTGATCTTGCAGGGAATGGTTGTGGTAAATCTGTCGGGTTTACCTTACCTTAGCTGGAGGAGGCCACAGGGAGGCCTCTTAAGAAACCTCAAGAGCTTGGAGGTGGTAGGTACATGAACTAATTTCACACTCCAGGGCTTCCTGCATCTTGACTAAATAACTACTAAACAGATTAGTGATCTACACAATGCGGCGTGTCTGTGTGATCTAACTGCTCTCTGATACAAGGATGAAGAAGAATGCGCCTGGTCAACTGAGTCCAATGAGGCCAACTGAGACAATCCAGAAGGCTCCTGTTTCCTGTGTAGGAAGTGAAACCAAAGGGATGATGTGAACAGCAGCCTTGTTTTACCGCTTGGTGTGCACCTTTTCCCCGAGGTAACACATCACACCGCTGCCTCTCTGATTTAACCATTGCGGACACACATTTATGATCAATGTCATACTAAAAACAAAAGTAATACACAGCAGCAGGGAGTATGATGGATAGAATTTAGTGCCATCGAATGTAGTTTGTGACCTGAGGGAGTTTTTGCTTATTTTGTGAAATATCTCAACATCTAATTGATGGATTGGTTGAAGGTTTATACAGGCATGGTGATAAAACCTTTTTATGCCTATTTACCACATCCTCACCCCCACCCACATGAAAAAGGATTGAACAAAATACAACACAAAACAGCAGCACAGAGTACAGTGTGACAATATGCCACTTCCCCTGGAGTCTCTACAAAAACTGAACATTACAGGCACCAAAGACTCACAAAAGGGCATTTTATTCAGAAAGTTCTACTTCCTGGCCATTCTGTGGGTAGAAGGGAATAGAGAGGAAACACTTCTGGGCATGAAGTGAGAGTAAGAGCTTAATTTTAAATAGCACCGTGAAATTGGTTGTAATAAGAAAGGGAACAGGGACGGGAGCTCAGTCCCAGTAGGCTAGGTCCAGACCATCAGCACATGCAAACTATAGGCTGATGTGCAGGGAATCTATCAATGACAAAACCATTAGGCGACTGTGCTTTCTCACATTCAATAAGACTACACAGAGGTGGCCATACAATTAACCAGCTGGGGATAAGTTGGTATTGATTGGAGCTTAAAGAACAAAAATGAGAAATCTGAACACCAACAAGTATTGGTTTAAACACCCCAGCAGTTTCAATGCAGATAGCATCCTCAGGTAAGATGGCAGTAAGCGGATTTTGCAAAGTGAGACAGCCTCACTTTCACCCTTATTAAGCAGATGGCGTGCAAAACGTTAAAAAAAGCACAGCCTAGTTAAAACAAAAGGTTTGACTGATAGCACCTTGATCGGTTTTAAAGTAGCTCCTATCATGGATTTAATATTCCTCTGCATGACTGAAGGAATGCAGCTGAAACTGTCAGAGTTCAAAGCAAACGGGTTGTCTTTTAAAACATTAAGCTTCTCCTCGAGTGAGCTGTATCACTATGAATTCCCCACAGCTTAGCTTCCTATCTTTTAAAAAACTCCCCGACTGAACATAGAAGGACATGAATCTCCTCAATGGATTGTTGAGAACAAACAGTCTACATCAATTAACTTTACCGTTAACTCGCTGAACAAATCGGGGTACTTTCTATATTCTCCTCAGGAAAAGAAAAGATTCAGCAGAAAGATGCTGTTGTGTGCAAGAGTGATATCTCTACATAACAACTAATATTATAACCGAACGTCAAAATACATCTCTGCTCAGCACACATAACAATACTCTTACCCAGCTGCCAAAAAACTAAATGTCAGCTGTTTACCAACTCAGAAGTGATGAACTGGTGCATTTCCCTTGCAACAGCCTATTAAAATTTTACCAGGACTAACGATTTCTGGGGTAAACCCATGATCTGGAGCCAGAAAACTACAGTCTCCAGACATGTTGCATCCATAATCGCATATGACTCCTCCAAAGGAAAGCTCTCAAAAATCCTGTCTGATGAATATGTTGGATTGACAACTGATGAGCGGACTTGCAACAGATGTTTCTGTGACAGTCGCTGCACACTACATGGACGCCAGATGGGAAATTAGAAGCGTGGTTCTTAGCGTTGGAGATTAGGAGCAAGCACAAATATGTGTGTCACTAACTGTAATGTGGACGTACTGGGTGGTTCCCGCATTATAAGATCAATGTATTATAGATTTCACCACATTTGCTGCCAATGTAGAGGAAATCCAGCATGTATGGTAGACACTATTAAACCCATAATCATCCTGTCTGAAAAAAATGAAGTTTTAACGGGAGCAACAAATTAACAACATGTGGTAGCACGAAAACCAATCAGCATTGGCAGATATGGAGGACAAGCTCATTGGTCTGTGGACATCCAGACATTTATGATTTGATTCTGCACTGTGGTAAAACCAGGACAAGGTGCCATTTTTACCATTTCTGGGACATCCAAGAGGTAAAAAGGAGTACATTATATTTGCGATTTCACTCAGTGTTGATGGCAGAATTGGCGATTGTTGAGGATTCTGGAAGGAGCGCTCCTATTGGCTGTTGAGGGCGATTATTCAGGTATGGCGAAATCTCCAAAAATCAGTCAAGCTTCCATATTCGTGCAAGGTGAAAATTTGCTGAGTGTTTGGTGTGAACTACACCTTCAACCATACGCTTGCATAAATACTTTGCTATAAACTATCCCACCATAGATGACCCAAGGGCGACATGTTAGATGAGCTTGTATCTGAACCTTAAATGCTGTATGGGTAAGTCATGGAGCCCTTGACTATTACAATGGCTACAACTGATGTGTTTATAGTAATGCATCAGTGGTGAAGTACAGTGAAAGAAGTGGTGATCTTGTAATGAGGAACCTTCACAGAATTATAGCCTGAACCTGCAGCTCCCCTCGGCTTTACAGAGCTTTATTGCGATCTTCACCTCATTGTTTAGCTGCCTGCGACTTTAGAGATCAAGTCACCCTCATAACTCTGATCGCTTTTTGGCTGCAGCCCAAGACCTTGCCTATTGTAAGCGTTAAACGAACGTAAAAATTGTCTCACTCAGTTTCCTTGAACCACATTTTCCAACCCCGTCCCTCAGGTCACAAGCTCTACTTCCTAAATTCTGTCTTAACCGATGCAGAGCCAGTAAGCCGGTACAAAATGCAGGATTTATAACTATGTCAAGCGTCTTTGAAACAAGAGCGATTCAAAGGCAACTAAAGATTTGTACTTTGAGTCCATTTAAGAAGGTAAGGGGGGAGTTAAGAAATGTGACGTTCCCAAAAGCACAGAGTCACTGAAATTTCAAACCGCGGCGTGCGAATCAAAGGAAATGGATGAAAGGCATGCCAATTCCACATTTAGCCAAGGAGTCCACTGGGGCAGAGGCTTCTCTTTTATCAAAACCCACTGTTACCATCGACCAAAAATAGGGAAAGCACTGGGAGAGCCAGGCAGGAGCAGCAGGCAGCAGTGAATTCCAGAGATAGGGAGTAATTACTGGCACAGAAAGAGTTTTGCTGTCATAACGGGTGGCTAATCAATTGGATATCACAAACACAAACACTGAGGACAAACAGCAGCAATAATTACTGGACTAATCATCACAGGCTGAGATCTCTATTCAAGGCATTCTCTAAAGAACTCACGTCTGATGCTTTGAAAAAACAACATCACACGTTTACTTTAAAGTTTCTAGGCCAACTATTGAAAAGACGCAATGAGGAAGGCAATTAAAAATATCAGAATAAATTGGATCCATCCTACATTTTGCTGTTGTGTATCACTTTTGTTAAATCACGGGAGGGCATGTGTGATGCGTTCCCTCAGGCGAGCGTGCACGCCAGCAGTAAAACAAAACGCGACTATTGTTCACATCTTGCTACTGTATCAGCCCAATGTGAAGGAACTCCAAGTCTGTAAATGCTCAGAAAGACCAACACACTTTGGAGCTGCACACAAATATATTAAATCTCCAACCATGAGGCTCTAGGCTGAAAATCCTGCAGTGAGGGTAAACAGAGGGCAGCTGCCCACAGCCATCTACAGCTTAAAAATCAGCTCCTCTTCATCCAGACATCCACCTGCTGCCGGAGAAGAGAGAACTGGGAGGACAGAGATCTATCAAGACACTGCAATGGCCAGAAATTAAACCATAAAAGTGGATGTTAAAAAACACAGCTGTGGACAATTACGCTGTCTACATACAATTGATTCCCCTGGACAAAATATTGTTATTGCTCTGCCTTTGAGCATAATGGCTTCGCGATGAGCTGTAGAGTCACAAAGAGACAGTAGAGAAAGCCGGTAAGACATTTACGCCTCATTGGCTTAAATATCAGCGCAACTAACACCCAAGTCAAGACGATACGGAGCACTTTACACAACCTCTCCCTGCAAACTCGACAATCATTAAGACAGTGTGCCTACATCATAACACGAGTTATTGCTGCCCCAAAGCTGCCATATCTGCATGAATGGTCTTGCCACTGTGGTTCCGAAATCCTGAGGGGTCAAAATTTACTGCTAGGGCTGAGTAATTATACACTGTCTCCTGTACCACTGCGGTCCCTTCATCATTATTTCCTAACACATGGCTGCCTCTGCTGTTTCATATTCTATGGCTATGAGATAATGGGAAAGAACAGAGGGGAGTGCTTCTCTCTCCCTGGCCTCTGTTCCTCTCGTCTCCTATAGTGGTGACAAAGCAATGTTTCACACTTCCACAGGGGAGTCTTTGAGGAAGTTAAAATTCCCAAATCTTATAGCCTCTTCAGTGCATAGGGAGCACAGACACATGAAGTCTCTGCAACCTACTGCTGCTATCCAACTAAGTAGCCAGAACTTGAGGATGAGGTATTGTGTTTCTGCTTGCATTAAAGTGGAGAGTTACAGCGGTCTTAACGGCAGCGAGTAGCCGGTTAATTCTGAATTAACTTTCCAGGGAGAGACGCTCTGCTCTTTGAACAGCCCTCTGAGAATTGAACATACCGATAAGCAGCAGGGCTCAGCCTCACTGGAAAATCAACCAGTGAGCTCTTTATGCACACAATGAAGTCTTCAGACACGCAACTGTGTCTATGAAGATGGTCTGTTACCCAGGTAGCATACCGAGAGGAGGTGTTTCCACTCATCCAATTTGCTTCTGCAACTGAAAGACTGCAATCAACTATAATTGATGGGAAGAGGGAACCTATGCTCGCTGGTACTGGCCGAGACCCAGGGTACAACCTGTACAGGTCGTGAAATCATCCATAATGGTGGACTTTCAGAAATGGATATTTTAGTTATGCGCCATTTACTCTCAAGCATTCCCATAAATTTAGTTTATCGTAATCTATCTTCCAAATTGTATTTTGTTCGTGGGTTTTCTATTCCTTCACCAGAGTGAACACACACACTCTGTGCCTACTGCTTGTCCTAGTTAACTACCATTTAAATTTGAATTAACCTAAATTAACTAATGTGACAGAATACGTTGCTCAAGCTTACAAAAGATGCCACCAAGAAAATGTGCTCAGTGACTCATCTCGAAGTTTCTGTGTACACTAATTAGATGGACTGAAGCACTCATGCATTTTACCTATTAAAACAAATCACATCATATTACTTTCAGTTATAATATTAATTGTTTATATGCTCCAGGGTGAGAAAAAAAAATAATAAAAGACTCTTTCAAAGATCTATTGTCATATCAGGTCTCCATTGTAGAAGCAGGAGATGAACAGACAACACAGGAAACATAATCCTGACGCATGCAACCCAAAGAGCGCTTGTTTGATGTTGCAGCCTTTAATGATCCACGCAATCTAATAAGCTACCACGCTGAATACGGATCGCACCACAGGGGGCTTTCCGATTTTGTAAAACACAGAAAAGGCTACTCCATCATAACTGTGACTCTGCATGCATAATTGCACTGGAGGAAGAGGACACTGATTTGTGGCAAAATTGCTGTGGTAATTTCCAGTAGAGAAAAGACAATGAGCCTTTTGTTATTCCTCCAATTAAATGTCACCCCAGACATGGCGAAGCTTCCACACTTCAGGGCTTCAGTGCCAGGGATGAAGAATTGCTCGTGGCTAAGTGGAGAATACTGTAGCTGTATGCACTGCTACTCATAATTCAGGCCAAGGCATCCCGAATGCATCTCTGCACAGGGATGAGTTTTGCTCAGTGTCTCAGGCCATGCAGCAAGAGTTCTTAATGCCTAAACTGAGTCACTGTGCTCTGAGTTAACACAATTTTATACACCTCTTGACATGTGGTGCCCACTAAAACAGCTGTGTGACCTATTTTGGTCTCCTGGCATTAGACGAACTGTGAGACTATGAGAGAACCGTTCTAAATCCTCTTGCATGAATGACAAACTAAACCACATACCTTTCCAAGCGGCTGTGATACATGTTCATTTTTCAAATGTGTACCCATCAGTGCTTCATTACTGCCCATTTCTATCTCTGTCAAGCAGCTACAGCCGCCCTACTGCCTCAGGTTATAACTAAAGTAAACTAACAGCATATGAAAATGATGGCCAACAATGACACGACTTACTCAGGAAGTATAGCATCATAGCTAAGCTAGCCAAGCGGTCAGCACTGCTGTGATAGGAGCATGGCGTCACAGACTCCCAGTGAGCAGGAATCTTATCACTCATTCCACACTGAAAACACACAGTTGCCCAAATCCGACTTTGAAACTTCAGCAAAGATAAAAATCAAGCAGCACAAGCACTCGCAGATAATGTATCTGTGTGAAATGCGCAGTGATAGCATCTTAGTAGAAAACTGGGCTCCGGGCAAAGAGAATACATAAAAGGCAACAATGAGCTCATCCTGGATGAAAACTTCACACTCTCTCTACCCCCCCATACCCGATAGATTTGGAGTGGTGAATGAGAGCAAAGGCTTCCGCTCACTCTCTTGTCTGGGTAGCAAATCTCCAAATCCCAGCCAGAGGCGGAAACAGATCCAGCACCCTATTACAGGGAGCCTGAGAGATGGGAGAGCAGTTCATTCGCAGCCAAATTCAGCTTTTGTCTGGCGGGCCCCATCAAACAGGACCCAACTTTCGCTGGGAGTGTCATAATGACATTATGCCAGCTCTAGCTGCAGCAACTGCAGGGAGGCAGGCAGAGTGTGTGTGTGTGTGTGTGTGTGTGTGTTAAATGAAGAGAGGGTGATGGAGAAGGAGAAAGAGACAGATGACTCTCTCAGCCCAAGACTCCTGATTGAACTGCAGCCCAGAAATGCAAAAGGGGGAAATCGTCCCTCTGATTTCCCCCCTGCAAGTGAATGATACTGATGCTGACAGCAAGACTAATGTCACAAGGTGTACAGCCAGCATCTCGAAAAGAGACGAGCCTTGAGCCAATGTTACACTGCCCCCTATTAAGGCAGTCAAGGAGAGACATCTTTGTTTAGAGATTAGAGTACTATCTGTCTTTTATCACATTTCCTAACATTTGAAGAAATGACACGATGAGGAGGTAAAGAGATAAAGCCACAGTTACAGACTGTGCCTTCTGCAACACACAGTCTCAGTGCAGGTTACAAGGCTCATTTACTCTTATTCTGAATTAAATGAACTTATTAACACCTCAGCTGAACTAGAGCAGCCTGACTTGTTCCTGCCAGAACAAAATGTTAATCGGGTTGAACCAACCATTCCTAAATATTCCCTGTGAGAAATCTGCTCAGTAGAGCAACATCTGGCTAATGGCCACCCACTGGCCCAAACTATAACCTTGCCATAAGACACTCTTGGGCACCGGTGTTAATGTTTGGTGTCCATATTACATCAGAATTCATTGAGGGCTTGCCTATAAAGGCTTATTAAAAGAGATTTTAAAAAGGCAGGGATCCAACTACAAGCTCCTACTTTGGTGAATTCATCTAGTGATTACTTTCCTGATAGATCAAAGAAACTCAAAATCCATTTTATATTATCTGATACCACGCAAGACAAAGAAATGCAAATCTTTACAACTGAATGGCTACAAAAAGGTTAATGTTTGGCATTTTGTGTTTGAAAATGACAAATGATCATCATTAGGAGCCAACATTAATCAAGTCAACCATTCGCTTCATTAAATAATCATGTCAGATATGAAGGGAGAAAATATATTAGAACATCTTCTAAAATACTCATCACATTTGAGAAAACAGATGAAACAGAAATCCCACATTCCACCAGTTGATATTTCCATATATCATTTACATAGGATAATTGACATTTTAAAAGCTAAATAACCCAAAACCTTTACTGAAGAGGACAATAGATGACAGACAAATCCCACTGGGAATTCACAGCACTTGATGTGCCAGATGGGGAACTGTAAGAGCATTATCAAAAAAATAATATTCCTTAACAACCTCACTGGTACATTGACTGACTGTGGTGGGCGTCAGCATGCAATCAAAGTCAGTAGAAAATACAAAAAAAAAAAAAAAAAACCCTTAAGATGACTGATGCTGGTATAATACAGAGGTTTAATACAGGATCTTCTCCAGCAGTGGAGTGGTCTGGGTTTGTGTGGTGACAGTTAACCGAGCCATACAGGGTCTCCACAAGTTCATCTTTGCTTTGAAATGCAACTCTAGATAGCTGAAAGGGCCAGGCGGGAGTTAGATCACAGTTTGAGAACAAGACTTGCTTTCTAAGTTACAAAGACATGCTCAAGGGAGGAGAACAGGCACAAAAGAAACCAAAGAAACTGGCATATGAGAAAGTGAGAATGACAGAAAGAAGAGCACCTCAGTCGGTTTGCCACATGGACTGAAAAGTATGTTTCAAGGTCAAGATAAGGAGTCACGGCAAATGAAATTCTAACGACTGTGGTAATTGCCAAATTGCTGGAACTATATAGAAAGGGAAATGTTGAAGTCTGAGGTCACTTATCTCTCCTGAGTGAAATCGGAGCGAGTGCCTAATGATCTCCTTCATATATTCGAATGAAGCTTTGGGAGCATTTTTTAAATGGAGAGGTGTCATCATCAGAGGTGGATTCATTTCTTAAACGTCGGAAATATACCCCTTGATCTTGCCAACCAGAGTGCATCTGCATGAAAAAAGAAACATGCTATTGAAGGACACAGGTTGAGATGAAGATGACACCATCAGAGACCGACATTAACTTCACGGTCTTTGATTTTAGTGTGAAAATGCAAAGGAACGGTGGAAGTAAAAGCTGGGAGGCGACGGTTGTCACACAAAAACAGCAACAAGAGGATAAAAGTAAACTAACTGCTATACATAATAAACTTGCTGAAGATCTTTAAGTGAAACATTTACATGGAGTAGGGAATTTATTACACTCGGAGCAGTGGCATCATTCGGTTGCGTTTAGTTGGGGGTCAAGAGCAATACAGATAATTAACTACTGCTATATTTTTTAATAGACGCTGAGGAACTTCCAAAGGGGCAGAAGTTAGTGTAAAAGATATGCACTCTAAACGAGGTCTCTACTAATGCATCTATCTTCTCGTATTTCATACTACAGGAAGCATTCAACAAAGCACCATCTATTGGTTTTTTTGCTGAGGCATAGCCAAGCTAAAACGTGAGCGCATAGGGGAGAAGACTGAGTAAAATGCCCATTATCAAAATGTTATAAAAGAGAACATCAGAACACAGAGAAGCTGTATTAAAAATTGAGATGGAGCAGCTTTAGGACCTTAAGATTGCAGAGTCACTGAATTATACAAGGACAGAACGTGATGGTCTAGTAGTTATGATGGTCAAAGAAACCAAGTGTCCAGTTAATCCAACCTGATTCAGATCCTACATCGGTCAAATGCTGGAAAGATGCAGACATCTCTGGAAAATGACTTGAAATTCAGCCTTAAGGTCAACTTTGATTTCAGACCCTTTTTCTAGTTGATCTCTTTGGAAGCCAACTCAATCTGTGCTTGAAAAGGGGGCATACAAACTGTAAAACTGACCAGCTTTGATGATGGCATAATCCTCCTTTTCTCCATTTATAAGTCCATAATAAACTTTCAGAATCCCCATAGCTGCATGAAATAAATTTGCCCATATCAGTGCAGATTGTCCATGTCTATAGACACACCAAAAATATACTGCACAGTTTTCTTGTCACAAAACAAGAGAAGATGTAAGGGATATGTTGGCATCATCATGACATCCATATGGTGGCTGACTCAGAGAAAGGCGATGTGCCTGATGGCCAAACTGCTGTGGTGACTCGATAACAACAAAGTCCAACATTGGATGCCTTACCGCTCACATCAAGGGAAAAAAAAAAAGCTTTAGAAAAAGGTGAACAAACGAAGGAAAAGGCTTCACTGGTGACGGCCGCTTTCCAAAAACCACAGGAATTCAAAGTGTAGCCTTCAATTGAGGTTGGGAAGCACAGAAGTACCACAGCAGACATGAGGGAGTTTGCTACCTCAAGACAATTACAACTTAGCGGGAGAAGCTCCTGTGGTGCTACATGTCTCAAGGACACATTAAGTTGTAGAGCGTGCCTGGGAGGAAAATCATTTTATTTATTAATTTCAGAAAATCTGCTTCTGTAGACTTGGCTCGATCGGGAGGAGGCATCAAACGAGGCAAAATGACTCGGCAGAGTTGTGTCTCTGCAGACTGAGACGCTGCAAGATGAGGCTGTAAAGCAGAATCAGAAGACATTTTAAACTGACGTCATCTTGTTCAACTTAAACTGTTATTGTGGGGAGAAAATACAGATTGAGATGGTACAGTTTGGCAACAACAAATAGACTCTAAAAATTAGGCCAATGTGGAAGTGCAAAAAAAATGCAATAATCCCGATGGCCACTAGATGCTGGCTCCAGAAAACTTGCGCAAGTTGACTTTAAACCAAAAATTGTCACTGTCAATCATGAAATACTCAGTAATTTTTTACACGTTAGTCATTCTAATATGATTAGCTAGTCTATTGTTCTTTTTAGTGTTTAGTGGTCCATCTGAAAAAAATAATTAAGTAGATATTAGGCTTAAAAAAAACAAATATTTAGGGGTGTGGTGAATTTGATCGACAGGCCTGACCTCCAGTAAGACCAGACATGAACTCACATCTCATAGCGCAGAGTCCTCGGTCACACCCGCCTCCTCACTCCTCCCTTCATATCCAAATTACAGCTGCAACTAATGACTATGTTGATAGTCGAGTAATCATTGACTAATCGGATTATGAACTGCATAATTATCAAATGGCTCTTGTTTTGCTATTAGCTTTCAAATTTAGCATGAGCTTATTTAAATAATGGGCTAATTAATAATAGAGATGACAAACTTTATTCAAAAACACATCTTTTGATCAACGTTGCTGCTGATGCAAAAAGTAAATCAGCATCGGCCGCCACCATATTGTTCACTTGACACTGGACACTATTACGCATGTGCAACTCTCTGCAGAGGTAGGAAGGAAGGGAGATGCCTCACTCCACTGAAAAACATGTCTGGTGTCAATAGTTGACCGTTAAATTCATTGGCGACTATCGATTTTTGTTGACATGTTTGCTAATTGTTACATCCCTAATCCAAATTTCGTCACTTCTTGCTCCACACAGCCAGCATGACCATGTTCAAATGCCAAACCCCTGGCTTCAACATGTGAGTCCACAAACCAGCGGATGTTGTCACGTTAGCTTTGTATGTTATTGAATATTATTCTACTGTAAACAAAAGTAACCAGATGGACTTAAGGACATTGTTCACATTGTTGGGAAAGCAATGGTAGAAACTGTGGGCTGTTATCCCCCTCTGAACAGTTATCGCACCTCACCTCTCTATGATGAATCACTTTTCACCTCACCTCCAAAAGGCAGCTCGTAGCAGCTCCACTTTTGCTTGCAGATGTGGTGAAACAACAAATTACACAAATTAATTTACAAGCTTTTCTGGTGGCACAGATGTTGGCAGTGGTACAAGAGAATTGTAGAGCTCCTTTATGTGTGCTACTAAAGAGAGGAAGTTTCACACACACTGTAAACTATACTCTGATTAAGACTGATTATTTATACCACCATTCATAAAGAGCTATTAGTATATTAATCTGTCAAATATAATTAAATGCAATCTAATGACTCCATAATCTTTCAGTGGGATTTGAAAGGGTTGCTTCTTTTAAATCTGAGACGTCTTCAGACTGAAACAAACGGTTTATCTAATGGCCTGCAAGTGCACCGATGCCTGATGTGGGTTGCCTGGAGCCACAGTGAGTCATGCAGTGCTCAAAGCACTCCTTGGACGTTTTTTTTTTTTATAGCAGCAGGTTAGCTGCACGCCAACAATGCCCACAGTTTCCATGAGGGAAACCTGCTCTCAGCAAGCACTCACATTACATTGTGCCTTCTGTCACTCTGACTGGCATTGAAATTATAGTGGAAGCCTGATGCTTTAAAAAAAAGTGACAGTGGCCTAATCGTTTTCAGTGATACAAAAGAAACCACAGTTTCTCAGGGACTTCTGCCTGGTCCTTCTTTATGAATGCAGCCCCCTACCCCGTTTATTTAATGTATTGGTATTACAGTGTATGAGAATACAGAAATAAAGAGTGTCCAAGTTCTGCTGAACACTAAAAACAACTCTATAGTATCTTTCCCTTCAAGGGGTTAAACTGTCTAACTTTGGGCATTAAACGTCTATAATGGGATTTTTTAGGGGCTTTTAACTTTCTTGATTAATTTGTTTCGCATGATTAATTTCAATCTCGATTTCCCTCCCTCTTCCTGTTCAGCAGAAAATTTCACCTTTGCCACGCACAGATCCAGAACTGTCATCTGTTTTAGACTGTCAGCAGAAAAGAGCTATAGCACAGAATTATAATCTCTCCCCAACTGACATAAAATCTTCACGAGTTAACATCTGTCCACTTTGGAAAAGTTTGGAAAATTCAAATTAATGGTTGAGATAGTGCCAATTAAAAATAAAGCCCCTACAAAAATGACTCAAATGTCTTATCTCACTCTTTACAGGGGCCTTTATTTGCAGGCTGGAAATGTGAAATGATGGCCAAACAAACTGCAAAGAAAAGTTACAATGAGCCCTGAGCCTGACCTACACTTTTCTTTGTTTCTGCATTCAACTGCAACAACACATAACATCACCTACAAATCTCTAGTGTGGTCTTAACATCAGACTTTTCCTGACATCCAACCTCCACCTTGTTTCATAGCTGGTGTGGCTCGCTCAGACTACCTGCCAGCTGCTCTGCTTGATAACCCTGATGATATGACAGCCGCCTGACTGGTTCTCTTTTCCCCGGTCTGTCACAGATTGACAACCCATTCCGGCTGTCATTCTGTCCTGCTTGACACCCCTCCATTCGTCCATCTGTCATTTCTCATCCTCTGCCCCTGAGCCCTCTTTCACCCACTCATCTCCCTTGAACTGCTCCTCCATTCCTCTGTGCCGGGCGACAGCAGAAAGAAAATGTGGGCTGTTGTCTGTCCCTACCTGGCCGTCGGCTGCTCTCGCAACCCGAAGCAAAGCCGTGGCCTCAGACCATAATGATCCGTAATGTCACACCAGGTGGGCTTGCCAGTGGCTAGGCTGCGACAATAAAGTCATCCGCTCTCAAAGGGCCGATGGGAATGAACACAAACACAGCGGCTGAACAATGGACACATCTGCACCACAAAAACAGGAGACAGGCTGCTGCCAAAATGGAGAGATGCCCATTGGTGGACGTACAATGGGCAGAGTGACATTTTACTGAAGACTAATTATTCAAAAAACAAAACCATTCAGTGAACCAATCAAGTAATTATTCTGAATATTAACAACAGGTGACTGTCAGATAGAAATGGTGTAACTGGAAGTATGAACAAAGACATAATCAATAATCGACGGCCGTTTCCCAAATCAAAGTATGCAAACTTGTACTCGTGTACTTGGTGAGAATGTACCTGCAAGTCGGACTGCGAGGACGCGAGAACACACCGAGGCTTAAGTGCAACTGGAACGCCAGCGTACTTGATGGCGTCACATCTCCGCTCGCTGTTGCGAAATGCATTATGGGTTATTTGGCTTCCCCAAGTCCACACAAGTCTGGTCTGATGCAGGCTCGATAATGAAGGAGGAGCGAGAACACATCCGGGTATTTCATACGCTCTCGGCCAGATGTGTACGGACAAGTACGCATGTTGAAAAACGGCCCTCGAGTTTGGTATCTGAATGTGGCCATGTTGGTTGTTTGGAGCCAGAAATGACCATATTTGGATATGAAGGGAGGCGTGAGGGTTGACGGTAGGACACAAAAAACATACAAGTAATGACTGACAAGGTGAGCAACCACTGCCATGGAGCATGTGTGGCAAGCACATGTAGACATAGATGGTGTAATTCCTGTCACAGCCAGAAGAGGGAGGCAAAACTTCTACTCTGCAGAGTTGAAACTTGGGTTCAGCATTTTGACTCGAACTTGGACAGACTGGAAATTCAAAAATAATGGGTCATAAAAAAAAGCTTTCAGAATATAACACTTCACTAGGCTTTAGCCTTTGTCCTGCAACTTATACATAATCCTTGTCGCCAGTTGGCAGAGTCCCCGCTTCCCGGCCTGAACCTGACAAACAAGAGAATACACAGCCTTTGTCCTCCTGACCATCACTCACCCTCCTCTTCCCCTTCATCTCATCCTCTGTGTGTTTTTCCTTGTTCTTTCTGTTTTAATGAGTCCCTCCAGCCGCTCTCCTTTGAAGCCTTAAGCCAAGCAATTAACATTCAGCAGAAGCCGGTTCAAATTCCTGTAAAGAAGTTGGCATGTGTGTGTCAAAGTAGCCTTTAACAAACAGGCCACAAAAGACAGTGGAGACAGTGGAGACAGCACATTTCTTCAGACTTCAATGACTTTTTTATTCTTTTCACTCTTGCTCAGTTAGAGTGGGTAAAGTGCAGTGGTTTCCTCTTACTGCTGTGTGTCGCAGGCAGATACT
>OOFC01016175.1:13477-49320 GCA_900323345.1 Pseudochromis fuscus | reverse complement strand
CATGTTTTAGCCTGTATTTAAATTAGAATCATTAAGAGGTTTGAATTAGCTATTCGCATTTCTGATTGACAACAGACGAGTATCACTGGAAAACTTGGACTGAACATAACTTAAAAGCTTGATAATTCTCAGACATCTCAGTAGCTGTACAGAGATCTACACATATATATGGATGTTTCTTTGAGATGAGAATTGAAGATGATGATATCCTCAGAAAGTGTGATTCACCCGAAATCTAAAAGATCAAACTACAGCAAATGACCGTCACCTTGCGTCCTGAAGGTTTTCCCACAGAGGTGACACTGGTACGGTCTCTCCCCGCTGTGTATACGCAGGTGCATGTTCAGGTTGTTCTTCTGGGAGAAGGCGTGGCCGCACAGGGTGCATACGAAGGGGCGCTCGTTTCTGTGAGGCACAACAAACACACTCAACATCTACAGGATCTTACAGATTTATTCTTAAAGAAAGACTTAGAAGCACCTTTTTCATTCATCTATGTACTGTATTTTCGGGAATATTGAGCACACCTGTCTATAAGCCGCTATTGAATTTATTTGAACAGTTTCATGTGGTCCACTCTGACCGGGTCTGATGTGACGAGGCTAAAAGTATCAGCGGCGCGGAGCTTGCTAGCTTGTAAAAAGCTAACGAGCTTCGTGCCACCGATACATGAGCCACACTGATGTTTAAGCCGCAGGGTTCAAATCGTCGGAAAAAAAGTAGCGGCTTATAGTCTGGAAATTACGGTAGTCTGATTTTAGAGGATGACAAAAACCTGTTCCTCTACCTGTGAATGGCTTTGATGTGCATCTGGAGGCCGTTTCGACTCGACGCTCGGTGACCACACTCCTCACACACAAACGGCTTTTCGCCTCGATGTTTCGCTGCTTCGTGCACACGCAGCTCCGTCCGAGTCAGGAAGGTTTTGGGGCACTGAGGACACTAGAAACCAAACGTTAAATCATTTGAATTAAAATCACTTCTATGAATCTACTGCAACATAGTAACACCGTACTGTTCACTGTAATCACTCACTGCGTGTGGCTTGGGATAACCGTGGACCTTCATCATGTGAACTGTCAAGTTTTTCTTGTACATGAACTGTTCAGGACATGTTGAACACTGAAAGAAACCACATCGTGAAATGCTGAAGATATTTTTGAATTGGTTTTTATGATTAATAATCCCTTATTTGTTCGCTGTTACCTTGTGAGGCATATCTCCTGTGTGGGAGACAACGTGCAAACGCAGCTCTTCTTTCGTGTTAAACGTGGAGGAGCACGTCGGGCAGGTGTACGTCTGGAAACACATCAACACACACACTCATGTTTTCTTGACATGGCAGCAACAACACATTCATGTCTTCGTCACTCACCTGCACTCTGGCACAGTCTCTGATCTCGTGTATGAGGAGATTCTCCTTCCTGAAGTATCTCTTTCCACATTTCATGCAGCCAAAGGGCCTCTCCCCTGTGTGCCGCCTGAGGGGAAACAATAAAGACATGTTAGCAGACAATCTCTCAGGAGCAACTCTAAAAAAAACGTGGAGAAACATGATACCTGTTGTGGACTTTCAGGTAGTATTTGCTCTTGAAGGATTTGTGGCAGATGGGACACTGCACCGAGTCTTTCTTGGAGTCTTCCTCTGCAGCCTCACCGTTCCTGTTTCTGTTGGTTTTACTCTGAGCTTTGCGTTTCTGTGCCATCGATGTGGACGGGGCTGAGGAACTGGGCTCTGCGACGGGAACATACTCCTCATCTGTGTCTTCAGGGATCTCCTCAAAATCACCCGCATTGTCATCATCATCTTCCTCTTCTGGTGCTGCTCCCTCTGCACTGACCTGATGAACTCTGTTGTCATGTATGTCGATCTGCAGCTCAGTTACCTGCAGAAAGCACAAGACAAGTTAACACCAAACGTATTCATCATAATCATCTGCACAAATGCCTCATTGTTGAAATACTTCATGTTTTTCTACCCCGGTGTCACCAGCGGGCTGATCTGGATTCTCCACAATAACATCACTGCCTTCTTTCTCCTCAGGAGTATTCAAGGCCCTCTTGTTGTCAGCGTTTTGATTCTCATCAACCGTCACCAGTCGCTTTGGGCCCTTCACTACACGACCGGACCGCGTGGTGGTGGTGGTGATGGTGTTAGATGGCGGTGTTAAACGGGCTGCAGCAGCATCAAGGCTGAACTCATCTTTTGAGACTGTAAGCAAGTTCTCCTCCTTGACTCCTGCTGTGTCTGCCTTCCTGGGTCTTCCTCTTTTACGTCTTAAAGGCAGTGGATCCGCAGAGGTTTCTTTGAACTGCTGACAGAGTGTGAGTGCTTCTGGCACACACAGGCTAGTCGCTGCATGCTGCACCTTGTCCAGGTTGTCGGGATCCAGCTTCAGCTCCCCGGTGTAGACGAAGTCCAGCAGCAGCTCCAGGCCGTCGTTGGGGCAGCCCTGCAGACAGAACTCTGTACAGGGTGCAGCCGGCATGTTGGACTGCTGGAACAGTTCACTGAAACAGGCGAGGATGTTGCGATGGGCGAGGTAGACCGTCCCGCCTCCCACATCCAGCGCTGCATCACAGAACCTGCCCATCACCCTCTGCTGGTTCAGGGAGGACAGGACACGCTGCGCATGGTTACTCCCCACCACAGACATCTCTGCAGCTACATGAGACACATGCACATCCTTCTGTTACTCTTTTTTACTATTGGTTAATCTGCCAATCAGGTTATAGTTTACAGTTAATTTCTTCACACAGAAACATAAAGATCCATAACTCAGAATCATAAGAGATTGTGTTGCTGAGATTTCAAAATAAAACACACATATGGTAATGCCAGGTATCTCAAGTACAGAAATTAAAATAACACAATAAAATGTTAAAAATCCACAACAGCCAAGTAAGCATAAACAATCTCACTCAGGAATTAGAAAAAAACAAGTTGCATGTGTAGTGTAATAGATAAATAAGTAGTTGTTTTGAATATATAAGCAACATACCAGAAGATACCTATAATGGTTAAAGCAACATATTCAAATGACTTTTTTTATCTGTTCTGTGTCCAAAACTTGGAGAAGTTCAGTTTACTCCTACTCATCTTAAAGAAAAGTAGGAACAAACCCACATATGTGAGGTGCACATTTACATTTTTGGTGTTTTTAACTGAAAAAATGACTAAAGGGACATTGAATGTTGACTAATCCATTTAACTCTAATACAGAGGTGGTGTCCTGCTGTTTGTACTATGATGGCTATATCTAAACTGGATGTTATGTATGTTTATTATTTAAGGATTTGTTTTAGCTGTGTATTGTGTGTATTATCTTATCACTGAAATTAATCAAAGAATCAATTTTTAAAAAAAATAGAGAACCATTTTGCAAAAATATCAAGAAATATTTCTCACAGTTTCCCAGATGTGAGAATTTACTGCTTTTAGTTGGTATATGTGATAGTAAAAAAATATTTTCAGGTTTGAAATGATGGTCAATTAAAACAGGTGAATTTCAAACAACTCATGACCAAATTTTGGATCCAAATTTGTATTGATTGAAAAAAAATACTTACTTGGGCAAAACTGAAAAATGTAAGGATCTCTACTTTAAATAATTGTAACATAATTTAGTCATTTTAATGTTCAGATTATTCTTTGGAAGGTATGAATTTGTACATTTTACTGTTTATCCTGACATACTTACTTGTAGCATTTTTAAAGCAGGACTTATTTCTTTAATTGAGTCTAGATGATCTGTTAATATGGAGTATTAGTGCTTTTTAAGTCAAAGATAATATAAACAAATACTTACATCACTACTGCTGATTCTTTCACAGCAACTGCATAAAACTACAAATAGTTGACACAATTTGAATTTTAAAGATGGTGAATATGTATTGAATATCAAGAGACCATGCTTTAGTGATCCACTCAGTTTACTTAATTACATTTGCATCCCAAACTGATCGTGTTGTTATTAAAAATTAAGTCTAAATACGTTCCAAAATATTTTTCTGGTGGTGGTATTTGTACAGTTCAGACAGTTTTCCTGAAATTACTGCAAACCCTTACCTACCGCCGCACCTCCACGTTTATTTCCTAGCACATATCTTTAAAGACGCTCCCTTACCACGGCAGGCAGCCGACAGTTGCACCTGCAGACTCACATCTGAAGTACCGATGTAAAAACGATTATTTACTCTTTATAAGCTGCGTGCGATTCTACTTTCATGCAAAAGGTTGATAAAACAGCAAACGCCTAGCTACATGCACCTTGTTTTCGTTTGTTGTAGGCCCCTAAAAACTGCAAGAGAGGAAGAGGATGTGACGCTATTTACGCGATCGAACTCCGGGAAAGTTTTCTTGTTCAATATTAAACGCCAACATTCACAAAAACTGCAAAACACTTTTGAAACCCCGAATCATTGCATTGTATGTTCGTTGGTGTTTGATATTTTTGATTCATATAAACAAGCAAGAAATATAACGATTTAGTTAATTTATAAGTTGTAAATATTATCACTCCGGGAAAGCCCATAGTCAACCATGTAGACGCAGCTTCTGTTTGTGGCTGACACATGTAAGCTAGCCTGCTAGCACTCCTGTATCAACATCTGACCAGCTTCTTGGGTTTATTTCAGCAAGTTTTGAACAGTATCACCTCAGAGTTGAGTCATTAAGGCTGATATCTACAGATCTGCAGTGTTTTGCCCAGCGGGGGGTATGTTTTCTCTCTCAGGCTGCTGCAACGTTTGCTAGCCGCTAATGCTAGCTGTTGTAACGGCTGTGGTAGTAGACGTTAGCCATAGTAACTTCACACCAACTTTAAAATGCAGGTCTTATTGTCGTTTTACTGTGTTGTATATTTGCGGTGAATGTATTTGTTATTTATTTATTAAGTATGCAAAATTGCATAGCTAGCTCGTCTCTTAACATCATTAGCTTAGCTTGTAGCTGCTATTGAATTGTCTGGCTGCAAGTTAAAGGTAGAATTTGATTTTAAATGATATATACAAAATAATTGATTCTTTGCTTTTGTGCCGTTGAAACGAGTTATTTCAGATGTAAGCATTCTCGCCTTTCTCTCACTGCAGGTCTCCCCCTTTGTGTTTCATCGGCACCCACATGAATAACAGTTGATCACAGGATCATGAAGGTGAATAAAACTGCACAGGGAAAAGGAAAATCTCAGAAGTGGAAGGATGTTAGGGGCAAACGGTGCAGGCCTCCCATCAGTTCCTCTGACCTCAACTCTAGTCCTGTCATGGCCAAGATGATAAAGGAGCACCAGGTGTCTGTGAAGAAAAAACCCTCCGTCAAGAGATTGAAAAATAAAGCAAAACCTGTCTCTGACCACAAGACAATCTCTCATGACTCTGGATTCAAGAGCTCACACACACAGACCAATGGAAGTTCAGCATTTACCTTGGACAATGAGTCAGATGACTCACAGGCCTGGAAGGAGTATTCCCAGTCAATTCTTGGGAATGGTGTGGAGACATCAGCTGACACTGAGGACGTCCAGCCTGGCAGACTGGAGGGAGAGGCTCTCCATCACTGTGCACAGAGACATGATCGACAAAACCATGCTGTACTTGTCATGCAGAAGGATCAGGTATGTTTTTGTGTATTTTTAGTAATGTCAACAAGTTTGGTAACAATAAGGCATGTGTTTAACCAATTTTAGTTAATTTCTCTGACCAAGCATCATATTTTGTTCCTGCAGACTCTGTGTTTCCGTGGGAAGTGTTTTCTGACCTGCCTGTATGGTCGTGTGGAAGTGATGGGATTCACCATTGAAGAGGGCCAGCAGTCATATCCACTCTTCTCCCCAGCCTCACATTGTCCACTGACTATTAGAGCGTTGCAAAATTCCAGAGGGGACAGAACAGAGGGTTCACACATCCTACAGAAGTATCTTCCATCAGGTAAGCAGCTCACCTACCATGTTACAACACTATAATTGATTAAATCTTTTTAAATATATCTGAGGTGAGGAGCAGTTTTGTGGACACAACACTGAGCTTGTGATTTAAAATGAGTTCTGCTATATATTTTTCTGTCTTTAAATCCCTTGATATTTGTGCTTATTGCAGCATCACGGAAGAAGCTGCAGAAACAGATAACCTCAAACTCGTCCGTCATCTTGCTGGAACCCCTGGAGTCGCCTATGACTCGCTTTCTGTCAAGCTTCACATCTCTCAGTGAATTGTTCAGCCCTCCAGTGGTAAGTCGGCTAGAATTTTAACAGTTACAAACACATAAAAAGTCCGAGCTCATGAGAAAGTAATTTTGAAATGTCAATCTAACAAAACCTTCCCTCGCTGCACTTTTGTAGAGCGAACTCATGTCGGCTGTTCTCGACACTCCACTCAACGGTCTGGGCATGATTCCTCTGGCCAGCACCATCGAGGGACTGAAAATGTCTAAGAGCTACAGAAATGCCCTCAACGCAGTGGTCAGTGCCTGCAGAGGTAATAGCTTTATGGATATCTTGTTACATAAATGTGATTTCTACACATTGGCCTGATGAAGGAGAGCTTGAGTCACTTTAATCATACAAAGCTGAAGCTAGAACCACTTTTGTTACACTTTTTTACACGAAACAAATTCAATGAAGGTTGTGTAAAAGCTGCTGTGGCACAGCAGTGTTTGTTATTCTTTGCTGAGGTGCACCAGTAAAAGTTGTGTGTGGTGTTTCCTGTAACAAACACTGTGACTGGAAACTTACTGGAGATACATGTCCTTCACTCATAGGAGACATGGACGGTTGTGCTGTTATTCTTGTGTATGGGACCAAGAATGTGGGCAAGTCGACATTTATCCGCCTCCTCATCAATACTTTACTCAATCAGTAAGTTCTCACAAGGTTGTGGCATCTTCAGTTGTAGATATAAAATATTATTTAAGTCATTAGTCTTTTATTCTCCTCATGTGATGCAGTGTTTGAATTGGTGCTGGGATGGTTTTGTTATCAGTATTTTCTTTTTGTCATATCTTTGTTGGATTTCCATACAGCTCTTTATAGTTAGTGTGACATACAGGATAATACTATGTTCTGTTTTCCTGCAGCACTTCTAGCATCGACTACTTGGAAGGAGACCTCGGTCAAACAGAGTTCACTCCTGCAGGTTGTCTGTCTTTGTTGACCGTCAGAGAACCACTTCTTGGTATGTTTTTATTCTCATGCTGTTTACAGTTGTTAGCATTTATTCGCTCTTTAAAATGCACACAGATCACAGCCTCCTTATAATTGGTACTGAAGTATCAGTAAGTAGTTGAGTTGTTAGTTCGATGGTGTTGTATTACCATAAATACTCAAATAGTGGGCATGGCCTTTTTTTTTTAAACTAAACAGCAGAAAGTTACCAGCCTCTATTTGCTTTTTCATAAGTTACTGCATTGCACTATCAATACAAACTCAACACATTCCAAAATAAAAGCCCACTACCGGCGTTCAAGTGGACAGAAATTCATTACATTAATCCATTAAATTAATGAATTAATTAAGTAAAACAAGCTTTTCTGTGTCCATGTACTTTTCATAATTTACTCTGTTACGTAATATATCATGAAAAAAAAATCTTCCACTTTACAGCAGGTTATGGGCTGCAACACATCTAACATCCTTCCAGTGACTTACTGGAGTCTCTTGGTTTTAACACAGACTTGTTGGTGTTGGTGTAAAGATTAAATAGTGACTGGTTGGTTGATTTTCATTTCTGTTGCTCTCTGTTTTAGTCTTCATGCTAAGTTAACAGGCTGCTGGCCCCAGCTTCATATTTGAATCATCTTCTCATTGAACTTTGAAGGAAAGCAAAATAGTGTGTTTCCCAAAATGTCAAAATGTTCCTTTTAATGAAAGCTTCCCTGTGCTGTTTGAGTAACAGGGGATTAGTAGATTCATACTCAGTTGTTTTTCAGGTCCTCCCTTCACACACCAGAACACCCCAGATCACATGATCTACTACGGTCAGACGTCCTGCGAGTCGGACTTGGACCGCTACCTGGAATCCCTCAAGTCCTTGTGGCGTAGACGCTCCCAGAACCGAGAGACTCCCGTTGTTATCAACACCATGGGCTGGGTCAAAGGTCAGCTCAGGCTGTGTGACAGCAGTGAAACAATATAATTATTAAATGAATAAATAGTAAACACTGTCTGACTGTGTGCTTGTCCACAGGATTTGGGTTCCAGCTGCTGGTGGACATGATCCGCTTCCTCCCAGTCTCTCACGTCGTCCAGCTCAGTCATGGCGTCACCACGCAGTGTCCCGCTCTCACACCTGAATTTCTGAAGACGGCACACGGCTTTCAGACGCACCCTCCCGCCCAGACCGCCATGGACGAGTTCACAGAGAGCCACAGTCCCCCCAGAAGCTACACTCACCTCACTGTACAATCAGAGTTTGAAGGGGTGGGGTGCCAAGGAAGGGCGTACGTACACCAACCTTACTCCGTATTAACATACTGTGTGAAGGATTTTATTATTTCTAACCTCATTTTACATGATGCACTTCACAGGAAACACCAGCGCACTAATGAGCAAAGAGAGCTGTCTCTGCTGGCCTACCTGAGTCAGCTGCAGTCTCCTGATCCAGGACCAGTTAGACCTCTACACAGCCTCACCCCGTACCAGGTACAGGACAGCAGTTTATTTCTATACGAAGCCAGAGTCGAGTCCTGTGCATGTCTTCTTTTGGTTGTACAACACATTGTGCTGCATTTGTTGTATGAAAGGTTTCCAGCTGAGGTGTCGTGTTTACATTTGGTTATGTTTGTATTAGACAACTGAGAAATATTGTGCTAATGATCCTCTCACTGAATCCACAGGTGTCTCACACAGCCGTGGCTCTAGGTGTGATCCACTGCGAAGTGGGACCCACTCACATGCTTTATGCTGCCAATGGCAGCCTGGTGGGACTGTGCTGCCTCGCAGAGAAAGTGATAAGCAGAGGAGGTCCGGTGGTTTTATCCCAGGCTCCCATCTGCCCCTGTGTAGGCTTCGGTATGTGGTTTTGTTAACTTTGGTTTTACTTTCTAATGGTTTGGGTCAGTTTCTGTATGTGTAGAAACAATAATTTATTGGTAAATCGGTTCTAAACATTACATTTCTATCTATACCGCACACAAAAAACCAAGTGATCACTCTTGGTTGTTTGTCAGGATTCAGTGTATTTCCACACTTATCTTCCAGGTGTGCTCCGGGGTATCGACATGGCTCGAGGTCTGTACCTCCTGCTGACTCCTGTAGATCCCGACGTCCTCCGGAAGGTCAACTGTCTCCTCCTGGGAGGGATTTCGTTGCCTTCCTGCGTCCTCACAACACAGGTTAAATTCCACTGTACACTCAATACTGCTCAGATGACTTCATAACTCTGAAAATGATACATCCATACGCTTCCCAAAGCTTTTCTTCTATTCTGACTTGTGGCATCTTCATCTCCGTTCCAGAGTGGCTTTGAAGGGGAGACGCCTTACGTCACCGCAGACTACAGCTTCGACCTCACCGGGGCGGGAAAGCTGCGAGTCTTCAAGGGAATGACGAGGCTGAGTCAAATGGGGACGCAGTGACGTTTTACATACGGCGTTGGTTCACCACACCAAACCAGTCAGCGCTGGCCTTTGAATGTACAGAGCTGAGGTCGACTTGGGACAGTTTTTTTTTTTTTTTAACTCTGCAGGAAGAGACAGCTGCCATCCTCAAACTGGACTTTTTGAAAACTCTTGTCTTACATCCTGCTACCGTTCGTACACTTGGTGGTGCTGTGAAGGAGGTTCTGTGTTTTTTCTTCTTCTCCATTACATGGACAGTAATATAATACAAAACACTTGTAGATAAAGCTATTGTTTGGTGTCTCTTCTTTGTAGACAACATTCCAGAAACTAAACACCTGCCAGATATTAAACAGAAACAACTGTTCACAGTCTGTAGAGATGCTCTGTAGAGACGCTCTGTAAATGACCGCTGCTTCTTACAGCTGATATTTAATGGGAATATCATTTCATGTACTTCAGCCAGGCAACTACTTCTCATTTTATTTTTGACAGTTACATTATGGGATAAAATATCCACTGCCAAAACTTTCCTCACTGTTTACGCTCACATCCAATAACAGAGTAAAGAAGAGAGCGGAGGAGGACTCTTACACATTTTCTGTCAGTATTGTGTTTGTGTGCCAGTCAAAGGTTTTACTGAACAGTCACCATTTGTACTCTTGTCTAACTGCTCTATACACATTAGTATCACTGCACTTCAAAGTCATCCAAAAGATTTTGTTTACAATTTTCTTGAGTGGAATATCAAGGATGAAAATAAAGATGTTCTTGTTTCTAGGTTGTAGCTTCTCATTTGTCCTCAAGGGGGCAGCAGACGTTTAGGTTGTGGTTTAAACAACAGCAGATGTTCAAAAAGTCTCAAGGGCAGAGAGGCTACAATAAAAAGTGTCATTACAGCAGATTGCAACACTGAAGCACTGTAACGTGTCATAATGGTTTCAAGGCAAGGAGTAATTGAAGGAGTGACTGGTCACTGCATGCAGAGGGACTCTTTACATCACCTGAAGGAGGACTCGGTCATAAACAGCCACTCATGCAGTGGAGAATTGCTAATTTGTTAAGTGGGCTGTTTTAACATCCCCTCTCTGCCCCCTCGCTCGTCTTTGTTCGCCGTCCCCCGCCTCTTTATTGAAGTCAGGGGTGTACAAACACAGCGCAGCCACATTTTGGCCGAGTCATTGTTTTGGCTTTGTCAGGTCAGATGTTTTCCCCATAGACCTCGGGCAGACCATAGAGAAATCCCACTGTTGTAGAGGGTGGGGGGTTGGAGGTGCCACGATACCGGGTGGGCAGAAACCACACACATCTGTGACACATACTCCATCTCGTTCATCTCATACTCCATAGTACACAAGCTTTCCATGGTCTAAAACAAGATTGGATCTCAATAGATTTGTCTAAATCTAGTGATTTTGATAAATAAAAAGGCCCCCCCTCCTGCCCCCCACATTTTCCAGCTCAGCTAGTTTTTCTTTGTTTGTGATAGTAATTGATGTTTCCAGGGTTTTGTACCACTGATGGGGCTTTGGGAATGTTTAACAGAAGTTTTCACCTTGTTTTTGTCACTTCAAATCATCAATTTATCAGTCAAGAAAACAATTGGCAGTCGACTTGATAAAAGAAATATCTGTTAATTGCAGCCATAGACTGTTTATAGAAATGGACGAAGGAAGTGGGGCTCAAAAATACAGCCAATGCAGAAGAGCAAAAAACACTCCAGATGGCCACTAGCTGCTGGCTCCAATTGATTTCAATTAAAAAAGTCATTTTCAATTTTAAATATTCAGTCAATAAATTTTTTTCCTTGAATCATTCAGATGTCATTTGTTAAAATCAGTTCCTCTCAGTGATCAGTTGGTCCATCTGAAAATCATTTCATCATAAAGTTGATGTTAGGCTTCAGAAAGAGGAAGATTTAGGGGCGTGGTTAGTTTGATTGACAGGTCTGTTCTCCAATGAGACTGGCGATGAAGTCGAGTCTCATACAAAAGTATGGCAGTGATCTCGGGTTCAAGGGTCGGACCCGCCTCCTCACTCCTCCCTTCAAATCCAAATATGGTCACTTCTGGCTCCAAACAACCAACATGGTGACGTTCAAATACCAAACTCCTGGCTTAAAAATGTGACTCCACAAACCAGCAGGTGACATCACGCTTCCTTTGTCCTTTTCCATAAACAGTCTATGGTTGCAGCCCTAAACAGGATACATGGGCTTGTACTTTATTGTTCATGTGGTGCTGCTGGCAGAATCAGTGAGGTTCTTGATTTGGTTACAGCTCGGAATGTCAAGGAAAAAAAATATTTGGGAAGAGATCTTGGCTGTGTGGGAGTATTTCAGATATGAGCCCTGTGTTGGCAATGCACCCTCAGTTTGTCTCAAGTAATCTGTGCCACACTCATGTGATGTCTGTTCATCTGCTGTCTGCAAAGACAACTGTGCTGCACAATGTAACAATGGAGGAGCAGTGCAGCAGTATTATAATCACCCTCCTGTTTAGCTCCAAAATACACAAGGATGAAGAATATTAGCTTGGTCTTTCTCTTGTCATTGTCTGTAATATCACCATGGATTCATGTTTGTGGGAGCCTTCATGAAACAAAAACTGCCCTGTTTCTCCAGCTTTGTGTGGTTTCTGATTGACTACAGGTTGTCAATGTAACACAATTTAATTTAGGATGATGCAAAAACATTACCAGTTGAATCAATATTGACAGTCAACTTATAAATAAGTTCACAATGATGATACAGGAACTCTTGATCTCCATTTACATATTACCAATGTGTTGTGTTTCATTTATCAATCCCATTGATTATTCCTCATTTCTTTGTAAAAGTGACACATTCTGACACAGTAACACAAAGACTGTCATGCCATGTAAATGAAGAGGATACAGTATTTATTTCCCAGTTATATGTAAAATCCTATTTTGTTTTTAATTTTAACTTATATTTGAGTACACCTCATCACACGAACATTTTAAGCTACTTGTTTTTAATTAATCAACCTGTGAGGACGCTGACCTTTTGTGAGTAAGTAATTATTTATGTAACAACATTACATTTTTAATATCCTGTGGTATATTATACACAGCCCTGAGCACACTGCATTTTTAATATAACTTGTAATAATTATTTTTACCTCTAGTTTAGGCTACTGTACTTGTGCTAGCTAGCTACACTGCCACACATGCTAAGCTACTTCAGTTTCTCCATAATGAACTGGTGAATTTAGATTTTATTAATAGGAAATAATTAATGTAACAAATATGTGCATAATTAATATTCTATGTTGTGTTTCATTTTAACATACTTTGTAATCACATTTTATACAGAAGTACTGTACCAGTGTAAGCTAGCTAAAGAATGCTCAGTTGTTATAGGAAGTAATCATTTGTATCATTTATATAACAATGTCCATATTTTAAGTTCAATGTTTTGTTTTTTTTATGTTAACATACATTTTAGTTATAATTTTAACAGTTATACTTCACAAATGATAGCTAGCTTATAGGATGAGCACAGCACCGCAACATGCTAAGCTGCTAATTTTGTCCACAACAACCAACTGGTGAGGATACTGATTAATTGTAATCATTAAATGTTTTATGTTTTAATTTCACATTCACTTTGTTTGGTGTTCCTGTTTTTATTTACATTTTAGTTTAGCTAGCAGCTGATAAAATCTTAAAGCGAGAGTCCTGTTCTTAATTATAATAGATAAAACCTTTTCTACTTGAACAGAAAGTTTGTGTTACTACCTACAGATAAATGTAGGTATGTTTGAATAATGTGTTCCTCTGTGGACTCCCTCAAACCCTGACTGGATGTGCTGCTGTGGACTAGATGTGGTGCAGGTATCTCTGGCGCCTCTAGCAGCGACGTTGCGCCACTTGAGCACACACTGAGCTCTGAGTCTTTGTGGATCCAGGTCTGTGTGTGTGTGTGTGAATGAATGGAGGCGAGCCGACAGTCGATCGCTGAAGGCGGACAATGCGTGCTCAACTTCGGCTGCACGTACGCGTAAAGTTCCCTGAAGGAAACCCATCCACGGATCGTCTCATTTAAAAACCTCTGAAGAGTGTTTTCCTCCTTCTCCACTCCGGCACCGACCGAGCTTCACCACACAGACATTTTCCGAGGAGAGCTTTCGTCGAGGAGATTTTTCTTTTTGTGTGTGTGTGCCACCGCAAGCCAGCAACAGGTTATTCACCAGCTGTACCTGAGCGGTCACCATCAGATCCCTGCTAACTTTTCCCTGTATTCACCGAGGGATGCATGTTGATCCACTCTGTGTGCATTCACCGTGTGATATGAGCTGCAGCAGCATTGTGCTCCACACCGACCAGAGCCTCCAGTCCTGAGCGCACTGCGTTTTCAAAACAAGGAGAAGCAGAAAATGGCATAGAAGAGGAGACACTGCTGATCAAACATTTGTGTCCTACACACACACACAGATCTGAGAGCGGCTGGTGCAGGAGGGCTGAAGGATTGCATGCATAGATGGTGCCAAACAAGTGGACCATGAATTCAGTTCTGCACAAATCGCCACCAAGGAGCTGGCTTGGTCTCAGATTACGACTCAGTAAGTAGACATGCATGAAGTCTGTGCTTTACTCTCACCTGCATGCTTATGTATTTCTCTGTGCATATTCACTGTGAGCTGATCTTTTAATAAGTCTCCCTCTTTGATCCCTCAGTTCTTTGTGTCATGCTTTTTTTCCCCTCCAGCCCATCAAAGTTAATGGCTGGATTTGGCAAGTGACCTGAACAATTATCCCAGCTGGAGGCTGGAGGGATATTTTTAAGTCAGAGAACCCGGTACACTCTGATCTGAAAGTTCTTCCTCTTGATGGAGGATCTCGGGACAACTCGGTATACACTCAGATGATGGATCTGAGCTCTTGTAAATCTCCAGCTAATACTATTTACTTATGTTTTTCTGCACTCCCCCGCTGTTCCCCTGCTCATAATTCAAATGTGTCTAGACTTTCCTGGCAGTATCCACCACATCTAACTATTTTTCATAATCGGTTAATCTGCATGTTATTTCCACAGTTCAAATATGAGGTGTGTACAGTCATAGAAATGGAAAGAGTTGGAAAGATGACCCAGATCTGTGCAGATTTGTCCTCTTAACTGATTCTTGTTTGGGGTTCAAACTTCCCACAGCTTTCCCTCTCTCTCTCTCTCTCTCAGTCGTGGACCTTACATGTTCATGTGTGATGTATGCAGGACTCCCGGTTCATGGGTTCACACAGTAAGTGAAGTAAGCATGGAGTTAAAGTTTAGCAGCCTTAATTGGTTGAGTCTGGAACCCTTCAGTGTTCCAGGCCACCGGAGTCTTAAGCTTGTCTTAAACACACTGGTCTAATCTGGGACCAGATGTCTTGTCTGGTCTCTGTCGTCCACTGAAAACCAAAAACACAGACTAGAAATCTCAGCCCTCTGCGTGCAGTGATTCACTGGCATCATGTTGAAAGTCCTCCCAGAAGGGATGGCAGCTGTAGAAAAAGGTCTAATGCTCTATTGATTGGGTTTTTACTTATTTCGAGACTTTGTTTTGGTCTTTTAATGCATATTTTGAATGTTCCAGTTGTTGTCTGGTATTTAAATTCTGGTTTGAGTGCAGGTGTTTGCAGATGAAAGCCACTATCACAGGGGTCCCCAATCCTGGTCTTCGAGGGCCGCTATCCTGCATGTTTTAGATGTGTCCCTCTTTCAACACACCTGACTCAAATGACCAGCTTATCATCATTTGTTGGAAGAGGGACACATCTAAAACATGCAGGATAGTGGCCCTCCAGGACCAGGATTGGGGACCCCTGCACTATCAGATCAGCTAGAGATCCACAGGTGGCCTACATCTCACTATGGGGGCAAGTAAAGGTTAATTAGTCTGCAGTTCATACTCCCTATTATTCATTTAGTCCCTTAAATATCGGAAAATATTTAAAGATGTCTTTAAATGTCACGTTTTGTTGGACCAAATAATCCACAAGTCCTAAATTTATGTCACATAACAAAGAAAATCAATAAATCCTCTCATTTAAGACACTGGAAGGAGGGATGTGTCTAATTCCCGATGTTTGAATTATTTATCAGTTAGATTTGCCAATAAATGTTCAGTACATTAATCGACCACATGGTCCATTTAGTAGCTTTACCCCTTTAAGGACCATCCATGCTGCCTTCAAAGAGGAAAGTTCAGCCTCGAACCACAATCGGGGAAAAAGTCTGAGTTTCAAATCTCATGATCTTCATCAGTAGGTGGAGTTTGCCCGGTTGTCATGGAGATTGCAGATTAAGGACGTCTCCCTTCACTCTGTAGGCTTCAAAGATGAGACCATTTTTTTTTGTTTCAGCTTTTGATCGTTTTGCACAGTGCCAGTGTTTCTCTTCCAAAAAAAAGAAAAAGTCTGTCTAAGTCATATCACATGATCTTCTTCAACAGCTGGAGTTTGCCCAGAGAGAAATAGGAAGGAGAACATCTATATAATAATAATAAGGTACAGAACAGCGACTAATTGGACCTCATGGTGGGATTATTTCCTTAGTGGAGTTGCGGGGGATTTAATCTGAAAAGGCTGCAGAGGTCTGAGGGAAACATGTGGAGAGTTCAGTGTTTCTGCTGCAGCACTGGAGCCTGACTAGACTGCTGTAATTTGGGTGGATATGCCATGCTGTGTGTGTGTGTCTGTCTGTGTGTGCAATTTTGGCCTGGCTCGTGGCTTGTTGCAGTTTAAACTTCCTTCTTCAGATTGTCTTTCCATTGTTCCAGTACGATTTCCTTTCTCTTTTCCCCTCTTTTGCGTTTCTGCTGTTTCCTGATGCCATTCCAGGTCACGCTTTGCTCTGCTGCTTTTTTGTGTTTTTCTCTCTCTCCTCTCCCGCTGCTCCAGAGTAATTATCCCAGTTTCATATGCAATGCTGCGGCTCATCCTTAGATTTTTTTTTTTTTTTGCACGACAGCGTTTGCTCGCTGATGTCTCGAGCGCAGCGGGCTCAGCGAAGCCGTGTTCATGGCTCTGGTGGTAACTTTGATGGAAGATCAGAAGTTTGCCTTTTCTTTCAGCCACGGTAAAAACTGGTCCAGTTCACATCAGCGCCGGCTGTCTCCAGTTGAATATGATACGTGATCATGTGACTCAATGATCTTCTTCCTGGAGTCAGACAAGCAACATGTTTCCTTCCCTGCATCTTGTCAGCGCTGTGCTTTACTTCCTGGGGAGTTCAGGAACACTTTTCCATTACATGTGCAACCATTGACTTCACCATAAAGGTGCATTTTGGATTAAGAAAGTGGAGCATGTTGAGCCTTTTTGTTAGTTGCTGGTGTGGTGTCCTGTTTCTGCAGGAGGGAGATTCCCCTTTGAAAACTCTGCTCTTTGTTGTTCCTCTAGAGACAGCTGTGTCATTGTGGTTTGTTACTTTTTATTCTTCTGCATTTTCTGATATTGACTTTCATTCATTGCTCTTTAGGAACCATATGAAACATTATCCCGTCCATATGGAGTATTTAGTGCTTTTTACAAACATCCAGCTATTATTTCCTACCCATACACATGCTGCTGAACCTCGTGGAAACTGTAGTTGTGGAAAACTACCAGAAGATCATTTTTTGTAATCCTTGTTGGAGGCACAAGTTCTGTCAATTCATTTTACATTTTTTGCACTTGTAGTTAATCTCAAATCTGAATAGGGATATTTTGGTGTAGCTGGAATAATGAAAATAAATCTCCCATGTGCCAGTGTTTTTTTTTTTTTTTTTAACAAACAAACAAAAAAAAGCTGTATATCAGTCTACAATCTGTCTACAGTTACACAACCAGTGCTTAATTTTAGAAATATATTTTGTGTTTCTAACCTGGATTTACCAGCTTTACTTAATAAGTGAATTTTTTTTACTTATTTATTATTTTACACTATAGAACTGTCTTAATCCTTAAAATATCTGTCAATTTATAAACAAATCTCTAACAAATTACAGAACCAATGCTTCATTTTAACGGATTGTGTCAAATTCTTGAAAATTAATTTAAACAATTTCTCCATTTACATAAAAATAAATCTAAAATTTCCAATATGTTTCAAAATAATTTCAAACTTGTGAGTTGAAAGTGTATTTTTGTGATTTTTTAAAAATAATTTCACGTAAGATTTGGCCAGAAATGATGCTGTAAGAATAAATGAAAACGCTAAAGCAATAAGTTAAGATGCTTAATGCTGACAGAGCAACTGTACAAATCATGAGATTTATTGTGGAACTGCTCCTTTAATGCAGCTCTGCTCGCTCAGCACAGGTGAGTATCACATTACGCAGACAGAACAGGTGTTGTGTCCGTCCACACGTGAGCGCACTGTCGGCTTTGCTGCTTATAGTCACAGATGAAGTCATTGTCATGAGCGCGCTCACAGCTGGAGGCTTATTTTCTTTTCCCCTCGACTCTCACGCATCTTTTCCCATCATCCCTTTCTCCAACAGAAGCTGATACTGTCCCACTACTCTTAACTGCACCTCCTCTTACCCTCATTCAGAACACTTTGTACAGTTGTTTGTCTGTTATTATGGCACATAGCTGTACACCATGTTTCTTAGCTTCACATTTCAGTTACTGTACTGCTTCTCTGCCCTGAGGGGTATCCTGTCCTACTGTGCTCTAAAAACAATACATGAAAATATAGATACCATTACTACAGACTGAGTTTATGTCTGATATAAAAAACTGTAACAGTGAATAGTGATAAGATTTACATATAAAAAACAGTGACAAATAGTATCTGATGAAACTGTTACATTTGTAAATACATTCATAAAATTTGACAGAATTGGTGAAAGAATAAAAAGTTTGGTTCTGTAATTTGACTGTATTATTTTTACATCTGTAAGTATGTTTCACTTATAATAAAAAAACACAAAATACAAAGGATATTATGTTAATTTAAAGCTACGAACTTAATTGGAATTATGAAAAATTACTTTATTTTGTAAGTTGGTTATTTTGATTCTTCTTATTAGTGATCTGGAAAAAAACCCCATCTCTAAGTAGATGTTAGTCTTCAAAAAGAAGAATATTTGGGGGCGTGGTTAGTTTGATTGACAGGTCTGGTCTCCAGTGATTGACAGGTGGTTTGGGGGCTCAAGGGTCAGACCCGCCTCCTCTCTCCTCTCTTCATATCCAAATAGGGTCACTTCAGACTACAAACAACCAGTGTGGTGACATTCAAATGCCAAACTCCTGACTTCAAAATGTCCACAAACCAATGGGTGACATTACTCTTGCATCCATCTTTAGTATACAGTACATGTGGAAAAATTTAATTAAACTCTTTTAAATTTTGACCTTTTGCAGCATGTGTTTATTTTGTATCATCGCAGAGTAAACTGTGGGGGTCTGTTGTTGGACTAAGTCTTATTTTTTAATTACGGTCAATTAGGCAACTAAAAAACAAATGTAGGCAGCTAATATGATCAAAAACTCCTCCACACTCTCAGGACCTCATCATGCTGTAAATAGACCAACAGTGAGCTGCTTCTCTTTAACTGTGCAGCAGGTAATTATACACACACACACACACACACACACACACACACACACACACACACATCTTCTCTAAGCAGCAACATAACTGCAAACTGTTTATCTCTGAATGTGTCCCTCCACACTTATAACCTCCACCCTGACTAAATGACTGTTTATGTATATTGCAGCCTTCCACATGACAATAACTGTACTTTAAGGGAATAAGTGTTTTTGATTCCCGTTCACTCTGTTATTGGCTCCTCAACTGTAGCCCCCCTCCCTCTGCAATTTCAACCAGATTGTTTCAATTATGGGATTATTCATATCAACAACTTGAAGAGTGGTTGTTTGTCCCTCTGAGCTGCTGGTTCGAGGACGGTCGGGTAAATTACACGATGTCTCGCAGTGATTCTGTCAGTGGGGATGGTCCTGCACATCATCGTCAGACATCAGTGTTTCGCACTTTAAAGACAATGTGGCAAAATCTACCTGCTGTGGTGCTTTTTTGGATGCAGCTGTATGAAGTCCTGCTGGTTTGTAGTGAACAGCGTGGCTCTGCAAATGGTGATTTGGGGGGTCGGTCAGTCTATTGTCATTCAGACGGAGATGATTATTTGACCACTATTGATATGAAATGTTGTACAGATGCTTCTTCTTTGGATGCAGAATCCCACTTTGCCAAACAACTAAGTTTGACTGAGCCACTGAAGAGAAGGTTATTAAATTTAGCCCACACATTAACCTTCACCTTCAAGATGAGCTACAAGAATGAAATAATATTCTATTATGTTGCCAAAATGTTAATTTCCTTGCACATGTAAATTTAAGCTAATGAAAGAAATGCTCAAGTAAGATACCAAATGCCAAGCTCATTCTTTCACAAACTGACACTGGTATTACACAGATGTTAAGGTACTCGGGCTGCAGCTAGCAATTTTATTTATTTAAAAAAAAATGTAGTTAGATTATTGATTAATAGCTTTGTTCATCAAAAGGTGCAAAAAAACAGAAAAGCAGCAAATCTTTGCACTGAGGAAGCTTGAGCATCCAAATACCCGACAGATAGATGGAGGGGGCGTGTCCATCGCAGTGTGTTTTCCTTTAGGGTCAGTATATATGTTGCAGTGTTTACAATGGTCCTGCACATATGATATCAGTCCTGCCCCTCTAGTAGAAGGGGGGGGGGCACCACCCTTCACATGACTGAACGATATTGTTTTTTCTGCATTCGTGTTTGCATGTGACTATTTTTATATTAGTAGTTTATGATAATAAAAATATCTACAAAATTGGATACCTGCATCACAGTACTTCTGAGGCTCCATTGGAAAACAGTTTTCAGGGGATCACAAATAGTGTTGGTGACAAGGACTAACTGTCAGTCGACTCTGCGTTATATGCTTGTTTACCCGTGAGCATTGTCATTGTTAGTATGCACAACAGAGCTGCACAGTGACTCTTCAGCAGTCTGTCTGTCAGCGACTCCCGAGCAGCTGGGTCACTGACAGTAGGAAGTGGTTATGTATGGATTAATTGGTTATTTTGAATTATTGTGTTATTTATTGGTGGGCAGAAGAAAGTGAAAGTCAAATTAAAAACGATAGATTTGACATATAAAAGCAAAAACCAGGGGGATCCTGTGTGATGGGCAAAAACATTTTTTAAATGTGGATTTGCCTTAAGTCATTTTATTGTGGTTTTGACACTGATACAACAAAAAGTCTCCAAAATCCTCCACATTTTCTCCTCCCTTAGCGTTCCCACAGAGAAGTCTTGAAGTGCTCTTAACTTGCTGCTGAAGGGTTAACGTCGGCTCGTTTGATGGGCCACCTTGCTAAATATAACCCCCAACCTCCTCCACATGGGCACGCACAAGCCTTCAACTGCACTTGCTCTGTCAACACTCTGACTCGCACACTTTTTTTCCCCCGCGGCGCACACTCACTCCTAACAGGCTCATTTACAGTCCTGTCGTCCTGCAGCCGCTCACACACTCGTTTCTCAACACACCATTAATACTTTAGTGAGTGTGATTCTATTGAGAAGCCGGCTCATTCAGGCTCCACACACCGGGAGGTTTGACCTGCTATTTCTGTCTCGCACTCTCGTATCTGAGTTAACAGTAGTTGTTGTAGCAATAACAATGACAGCAGATATGTCAGGTGTGTTTATTACCGAGTCAGGCTTTTTTGGAAATGTCCCTATTACCCAGGACTTGATGGGAAGATTGATACCTGCCTATTTCTGTGTTGTGTACCATAAATCCTCAAGTAGAGGTCGGCAACTTTGTTTACCTAAATAGCTGAAGGTAACAGGCCTCTATTTGAGGCCAGCTTGTATTAGAGGCAGCATTTTAGTTTTAATTTCTGTCATATTTCTGTATAAAGCCTCATTTTGACTCTTCAAACGGTTTCAAATATAGTTCCTGCATTACGCTATTTCAGAAAAAAGGCCCACTCATAGCATTTAAATTGACAGAACCCTTTTATTTCTTCTCCAGGCTTTTATTGTGAAATATTTGCAGGTGCACTGTTTAATTAATAAATTGTTTTTTCCCCCTGTTTGTATTTATTCAAACTGATCACAGCCCTGGCCATCATTAGAGACCTGACACGTTTTTATTTAAAGTAAAATGGTCAATGAAGTTCAAGCTAGGAAACAGTTAGCATAGCTTCGCATAAAGACTGTAAACATGGGGTACCAGTTAGCCTAGCTTGGTGCACAGGTAAATTCTTTACCTATCAGCTCCTCTAAAGCTCAATAACTCAGGGATTCCCTTGATTAACTTTTTTAGCCTCCAACCCCCTAAATCATGGTCTATCCAAACACAGCCACACCCAACACACTTAACGCTAAGTTGCTCCCAATGGTGGCTAGCGCCTAGCATGGCAGCTTGGTAACCATTGGTGTGTGAGTGTGTGTGTGTGAATGAGTTGCCTTGTAACACGCTTTGGGACCTAGCTAAGGTAAAGAAAGCACTTTATAAATGTGGTCCATGTCTACAATAATTTTCTTGAGTTGAGTTAAAGGCGAGGATATTGACTTGAGCCCATTGGCAAAAAACATTATCCTTGTGCACATGTCACAACGTCTCCTGTGATCTGTTGTAATCACCTCAAGGGGTCATCTGGGGACAAAGAAATTCAGAAAGCTAATGACATTTTATTTGTATAGTTAGTGGTCAGTGGGTTGTAACCCCCACTTTGGAAACCTATGTACAAACTGTTCAAGTGTAAAAATGACAAACATGAGTGATAGAAATGGTCACCAGCCACATAAAACCACAACCTCTGAGGTTTTTCTTTCAGTTTGAATAAGGATTAAACAAACGAGATACAGTGTGTTACTCTGTCAGCTTTAGAGGTGCTGATAGATCTGATTTCTTTCCTCGCAGACTGAGTCACACTCACTGTTTTTCTTTGTAGTAAGCTAACAGTTTCCTGGCTGTAGTTTCACACTTATCAGACAAATATGACAGACGTGTCAAGCTTTCTGCATAACAAGTGTCAATCAATGTCATATTACTCTTTTTAATGTTCTAAAGAAACCTCTCTATGAAATATTGATACTGAAAACATGCTGAGGATATTTTTAAATAATTCCCAATTTTAGATATTATTGCCAATATAGTGAATCAACATTTTCATGTGGATTGTCCATCAATATGACTGCAAATGTACAGAGGATGCTTTCTTGAACAACTAACTTTAAGAAGGAATATGTATTATAATATTAATATACAGGGTGACCACAGAAACACTCATTTTCACATAGTTATAGATTTCCTTTGGGGAGAACAAAGTTTATGTACCTCAACTACCTGCGACTCTGGATGCTCTGTATGAACGCATCAGTGAAGCTCTACATATGCTGCAAAACATCTGGACCGAGCTTGATTATCACAATGATGTTTGCCAAGCAACAAGGGGAGCACACGTCAAGTGTCTATAATAATACCACATGAAACTTTATTGGTTTATGCAACTGTAGCCACCAATACTGTAGTAATATTCATTTAAGCTTTGATATTATAAATATTTGAAATTGAGGAGTGTTGTTGTGGTAACTAAGGTAACTAACTACAGTCGTTACAGAATTAAAAGTAGAAACTGAAATGTGGAGGTATAAAGTACAACACTTTTCTATGGAAATGCTCAAGTAAAGTACAAGTACCTCAAAATTGTACTAAAGTAAAGTATTGGAAAAATATGGTTTTATGTTTTTTAAGTTGCAGGAATGTGAATCCAGGTTTGTAACACCGACCATGGACCAAGTCTACGTATACAAAGTTCCGTTTATGGGTCATGAGGAGTGCTGCTCGGCTTATGAAAACAGTTGTATAACGTCTTCTGTGTTTTTGGAGGAGTTGTGTTAAGTCTGAAAAATAACCCTGATGATTTTATAGTGATTACATCAGGGTTATTTTAGCTTGAACTTGTGACTTAGTTTTTTTTTTTCTTAGGAGGAACCCTGGAGATTTGTGCTTTGAAAGGTGAGGATGTGTAAGATGCAGGGAGGGTCAAGTGAAAAGATTGAGTTGCATTGTGGGCAATGTAGGGTTTTTGGAGCTTGACCCATAGTTGACCTTTTTGTTTTGAAAAGCGTGTCTTTTACAAGGCCCCCGACTTTTTGACAGTGTAGTACAAAATTGCTGGAATGAGCAGTTTAGTGAAGTAGACTCGCCTACCTCATGGTCATTATTAAACTTCGACTGGCACCTTATGCCTGCACACAGCTGCCAGAGCCTCTAACTGTGTGTTGTTATTGTATAGAGTCCATTTCTAAACGAATTCAATAAGATTTAGTTTCATAATGTAAATACTTTGTGTGTGAGATCAGATCAAAATGCATCTAAATGTCAGTACCAGTGCCAGAATGAAAGAGGTATATTGTACGACTCAATATGGCTGGAAAAAAAGTCCTGTTCAGATTTTTTTATTAAACGCTGATCTGATGGATGATGATGAAAGCGAGGCCGTCTAATACCTCGTCTGCCTGCCGCTTTGTTTCTGTAGTAGGTGGAAATTGGCCCTTGTGTTTGCAGCCCAGTTCTCATGCTGCACGACTGCTCTCTTCATTAAAAGGGAAGCTGCGTGCTCAAAGCTGCTTCAGATTATTACCATATGTCTGCAAAGCCCAGAGCTGAGCAGCAAACCGGCTCCCATCCTACCCTCTAATTTCTTATCCCAAAATTGGACATGTGGGTCGCTATGTGTGACAACGTCCCTCCCTTCCCCCGGCCGGCGCAGTACATTCTCACAGTATTTCTTCTCCCATTTTAGATGCATAATAGCAGTGCATCTGCCTTTTAAGCAACACTGGGGAAAATATTATGCCTCCACTTGAGATATCTGACTGCGTGTTGTTTTAACCCTTCAAAGATACTGGAGAAGTGGAGCGCATTGTCTCGGTGAAACAGTCTGTAACAAGACTCCCATTCGGGTTGTTCCTCGTATCCAAGAGGCCAATGCGTGCATTGTACCTCCACAGAAATAACTGAGCTCATTGGCCACAGAGCTGGTGCATTCATAAAAAGGAATAAATCTCTCAGGAGACATAAAAGGCGCGGGCACTAATCAATGCAGAAAAATGTCAGCCTTTTACAGTTTGCGCAAAACATAAAGAAAGTCCACTCTGGATGTAGGAGGAGGCTTTAAAAGAGATCTTTGTGTCACCCAGCCCAAAAGCCATTGGCCCAGATTGCCCGTCCCAGCATGCAACTCACCTCTGCATGAATACAACACTTGTCTGATGGTGTGGGCAGAAAGCCCCCCTATCGCCAGGAGATCCTACACAGGGCTTTAACATGAGCAGCCTGCCTCGCACACAAGTTTTGTACAGTTTGAGAAACTTTGCCATGGATGAAGTCGGGGCTGCAGGGAAGGAGACGCTACTCGCTCCCGGAGATGAGATTGCAACACCTTTTTTAGCAGTCGGACGGTCTGTAATTTAGTCAGGAATAGCTCTGGTAAATGGATTAGGAGAGGGCAGCATTTGGTGCTTGACAGCTCCTGGTGGGTGGCTTTCAGTCACCTAAAAATCTGCAGGATCAACAAGAAGAGCAGAAGGTTCAGGGACATGTGTCAGTCTCTGCTTTGTGGACAGAAGAATGATCAGATTAATCATCACTAATGACTTGGTTGCAATAAAATCTTCAGAATGAATGTTCTCATCCTCTGGATTGGACTGAAGGGAAGTTTGTATGTGGACTGACCCTGAAGTGGGATCAGACAGAAGGGCCAACGCATGTTTTAGCAAGTGTGAGCTGGATGAGGTAATTGTGCAGGTGGAGATTTTCAATGAACAGTTGGCAGCTGAGTTTAAAGCTGAGCTGGCATGTTTGATCTTTAAAGATGGTTGACGAGAAGGGAATAATAAATGTCTCCAGAAGTCCAGATTCCTATGTTTGGGGAGATGAGAGCCTGTTTAGTTCCACGGGTACCACTGTGGGATGACTTCAGTTTCAGCCTCATGAAGTTTATATTCATTACTATAAAGCAGCATCTGGTCTGAAGAGGCGACGATGTTCCTGTACTGGAAGAAACGTGGTGTGTACGAGCTGGAGGCTTTGCCATCCTCTCTCACTCAGGTGGGAATAGAGCGCTACTCGTGGTCGTCATCCCTGGACGTCATTCATGATCTGTGCGGTAAGCTTGAGAACGAGGTGGATCGCCTGATTTAACCTCTGGATTTGTGTTTGTGTGTCTGTGAGACAAACAGGAGGCTCGGAAGTGGATTAGTTTGTTTATCTATCCAAGTTGTTGTGGATTATTTGCAATGAGCCAAATAGGTTGTTTGGAAAAGCAAAGAACAAAACTTGAAAAGCATCTCTGGGTAATAGTTACATATAAACAATTAAAAAAAAAAAAGTAAATAAGACAAAAAAATGGACATGAGAGTTTTTTCTGAATTACCGTATTTCCTGAACTATAAGTTGCTACTTTTTTCCAACACTTTGAACCCTGCGGCTTAAACACCGGTGTGGCTCAGTATTGGCGGCACAAAGCTCGTTAGCTTTTTACAAGCTAGCAAGCGCCGTACCGCCGATACATTTAGCCTTGTCACATGAGACGTGGTCAGAGTGGACCACATGAAACTGTTCAAATAAATTCAATAGCGGCTTATAGACAGGTGCACTCAATAGTATGGAAAATACGGTAATAAATGTGTTTTTTACACACCTTTAGGGCATGTATTTCTCAGAATTAAAAAAAAACTTTATTGATTTCCATAAGAAAGTACAATCAGGGCTGAACAGTTTTATTTTTTTTTCACAGGTTGTGGTGGAACAACTATCACATTATCTGTAACTCTGCTTAGTTAAATACAGTAACAAGTTACCATCTTAAATTGCAGCCTTTGTGATTTTGATAATTGTGTTGTTACAAATTTGTATTCATCAGTAGTTTCCATTGCTCAACATTTAGTTAGAAAAAAAAAGATATTGTGTTGGAAATCTGTTTGCATATAACCTGCACAATGGGGAAATCAATGGGAACTTTATGTGTAGTTCAGACCTGCTCCACTAAGACTCATCCTGATTCAACATCTAACTTTCCTGATCTGGTTCACTTGCATTTTGAGCTCAGGATTGCAGCTCCATCACCAGAAGGCTTTTCCTCCCCCTTCTGTGGAAAGCACTCGGTGGCCTGTAGTGAAGACAGCCTCACATGAGGCAGAGGAGAGGGAAAGAGCGGATGCGACCGGCCGCACAGATGAAATATTTACCACAGAAGAAGTGCATAGCTGAACTGAAATACTTCCCTGTCTCCTCTCAGTGCTTTTTTTTTTTTGACGTGGCACAGGGGCACTTGCTTTCCGCTGTGCCGCCTGGTTTATGCCATTAGTGTGAGGGAAGTGATAACACAGGGCTGCGGAGGAATGCTCTTCATCCTGTCCTCTCTGCCAGCCGGCCTCCTGGAAATCCTACCACTTACTGGTCAGCTTGCCTGCTGAGGCAGACCTGTTTGGCAGAGTTTGGGAAGAGGAATGCCACAGAGGGAACACTGTGGCTTTGATCCTTACCTGTTCACCATTTCTGTAATTAAGTCCTGAGCTGCTACTAAAAAACACATCTCAGCTCTGTCTCGGTAGCCATCATGCTGCTTATCTCTAAGATACCATCCTTTTTTCCAAAACCCAACAGAACACATCAACCCTGAAGTAACTCTGTTTGTTATCTTATAGTATTTCCTCAACTAGTGGCCTTTAATTACCTTAACTGTGGAAGGTAAGCAGCTTCTAAAAGAGGCAGGACTTTCTGTCCAAGCTCTGTTTGACAAGTTTAGTCATATTTCAGTGTGATGCTTCGTTCGGATGCTTCAAATGGGATTGGGAGCAGAGCAGTTTCAAAATATTAAAGTCATTGCATTAGGTTCAAAGCATCTTTATTTTCATACTATTCCTCATTTGCACATGTAACAGCATGAACCCTGGTCCTGGTAGTAGTCATAAAAAGATAATATAACTATATTAAAAACAACTCCAATTACACTGTTAATGCAATCTCAACACTTCCTTTAACAGTTTCAAATTAAAAGTTTCTTTATCTTAGTTTTTAATCATGAAATATTCAGTCAATACATTTTTCCCACAAGTCACTCTGATGTCTTTAGAGTTAATTCTTCTTCTCAGTGATCTGGTGGTCCATCTGAAAATCATTTCAACATTACGTAGATAATAGGCTTCAAAAAGAGGAAGATTTAACATCAGTTTGATTGACAGGTCAGGTCTCATGTGATTGACAGGTTGTTTGGAGGCTCATTCTCCAGTTAACTTGAGTTTGATACATATTGGACAGTATCCTCGGGTTCAAGAGTCAGACCCGCCTCCTCAAACCCCCCTCATATCCAAATATGGTCACTTCTGGCTAAAACAACCAACCTGGTGACATTGAAATGCCAAACTCCTAGCTTCAGTATGCAACAGGTGACATCACATGAGTTTCATTGATTCTACGTTCAGTCTATGCTTTTGATTGACGTCCAGTTTTTAGTTGAGAAAATATGGTAGTTCACCTTGCTAACATCTGCTGATTACTACAACTGCGACTAATGGAAATGTCAGACTTGATGATGGAAGATGAGGAAATGTTGACTCATGATGTTGGCTTCCAGAAAACCTCCTGAGCTCTACCTTCCTGTCGTACACTCCGTTAACCAGGCCGGTCTAAAATATCCCCAAGAGTACGTGTACGCACCGACATTCCTCAGGTCATGCTCACCCACGGGTTCCAGTAACAGCAAAGTGCGCCTCTATTTTGCTTGAAGTTTAGCACCAATAAAGCCCATAAAAAGAACAGCCTGACACAAAAGGTCATACTGTTACATAATAATCACTAGTACTTGACCAATTACTGTACTTTTTTGACATAAATGCCCCTAAAAATTCAAGCTATGCAGTAATCCTCTCCATGACGCCTCTTAAATATGCTGGGTGTTATGTTTTTGGCTAATGCTACTTAATGTAAGAGTCATGTAGATTCCTGGATATGCTTGGATAGAGTGGAGAATGGTGTATATATTTTTCATCGCTATTAAATAATTTCAAAATGAGTCAGTGGAGAAAATCAGACATTTTTTTTCTTGTAGATTGAACATTGTTCTCTGCCTCTTCCTCCTCCTCCTCCTCCTCCTCCTCCCTCTTTCTTTGGAACAGTTTACACTTGTTGTTCTGTGGTTTTCAGTTTTATACATGGCGACCTGGGGTTTGCTCAGATGTGGTGGAAGAGGGAGAAACATGGAGTGGGGTGGGGGTGGGAGAGTGTGTGATGCACATGTGTGTTTTAACCGCTGTGGGGGTAAAACGACATGAAGCAGAAGGGGCTGTGTTCTTGCCCTGGCTGCCACTGAACCCTCAGTATTAGAAACAGCTGCAACCTGCTCGGGTTTTAATGGCCGGGCTCATCCACCTGCAGAGGAACACTGTGGGGTTTTTAGCAGTAAAAGTTCGGGTTGGTGTTCACTAAACACAACTCTTTGGTTGTAAGAACCCATGATGGTAATGGTAAATTTGATATTAATAGGTTTGTGTGCACATTATGCTAAATAACTTTCTTTTATATCTGCCCATGTATTACACAGAGCACTTGGTATGCTCCTTTCTTATCTCCTCATTCCACATTTATGTCTTCTATGGTCAAACTTTCTCTCCCTACCGCCTTGCATGTGCTGATACAGCTTCGTCTCTGCCAGCTTCCCCCTGCCCGTATGCCATCCACCTGCCCGCCATCTGTGTCCGTCTCCCAGGAGTCTTTTCATATCTGTCTCCTGGCAGAGAGAGGTGTATGTTACATTGCATACGGAGGGGTTATGGAGGGAGTAGAGGCTCAACTCAAAAGCATTATGTGAAAATGGAAAGAGGGGTCGAAGCCTGAGTAAACACCAGAATAAGCTCACCATCATTCTCCATCATGAGACCTCAACAAATGCAAGGCAGACTGAAGCATTCTTAACATTCCTCGAAAAAACCTTGTAGAGGGCTCTCGGCTAAACGTGTGCTCGGCCTCTTCCCACCTTCACGTGGCGTTCTGGTGAAGGTAGAGAGTATGACCGGTGAGCAGTGAGCAGAGTGAGGCCTGAGGTGGAGCTGGTTTTGGGAATTGATGGATTGCATCTCAAATCAAAAGTGTGGAAATGTTAGAGATTTCTCAATATACTGACGTGGCGTATATTGATATAAAGATGATGTGAATAACAGTTTGGAGGATGGTGTCACCAAAACGACAAGAGCCAACGTGATGAATGGATTACACAGTGTGGTCGTCTGCTCTAATGTAATCTGCTAACGTTAGCAAGTCTGCATAAGTAGCTTATAATCTACAGTAGAGCCCATGTTTACTCTAATACCAAGTAGTGCAGTATGAAACTAGAAAACACTCAAACCTCTGGCAAGGCATAATCCAGCTGTACTGAAACGGGACACTGTTGCCCTCTTGTGGTGAAGTCCCAACACTATCTTGTTTCACATATGCTCAGTGACAACAACTGTTTTAAGCTGGAATTGTCATGTGAGTCAATATCAATAATTGTCACAATAAATATCAAATATTTTTCTTTCAGGTTGAAAGGCTTGTTTTTGCTTCTTTTTGGTCAGAACTTGACGACTGTTTCCCAAATAATTGAACATTTTACAGATCCCACTGGTTTGGACGTGTTATTTCTTATGTTTGTTTTACACCTCCATCAGACAGCTAGCAACATTAGCATTTACCGTATTTTCCGGACTATAAGCTGCTACTTTTTTCCCGATGCTTTGAACTTAAACACTGGTGTTTCTCATGTATCGGCGGCACGAAGCTCGTTGGCTTTTTACAAGCTAGCAAGCTCTGTGGCGCCGATACATTTAGCGTTGTCACCTCAGACCTGGTCAGAGTGGACCACATGAAACTGTTCGAATAAATTCAATAGTGGCTTATAGACAGGTGCGCTCAATAGTCCGGAAAATACGGTATTTGTCATAGTTAGAATCATATTTCTTTCCCTTGGATAAATATAAATGCAGTACTGTAAATTCTGGACTATAAGCTGCTAGTTTTTTCCGAAGTGTTGAACCCTGCAGCCTAAACTGTGTGGTGGCTCATGTATCAGCGGCATGAGGCTTGTTAGCTTGTAAAAAGCCAACGAGCATTAAATACCAAACCAATGAATGCCAACAAATTCCAGTTTTGCATTTAGTCCATCCCCCGTGCAGTATTTTATCAGTGTGCTTTGGGCAGTTTTTGATGGTATCAGCAGGGGTTCTGTCCTGCTCTTTATCAGATTTGAAAAAAATTATTCTCCATCAACCCTTGAGAAAACAGTGTTATGTTCTCAAACACATCAGTCAGTTGTCGTCCTAAAAGCCTTTCCTCATGCAGTGTAAAACATATGTCTGATGTATGTAAACAGAATTACATCAGAAAGGAACAACCATCTAATCATATATATGTATCTGTCCATACTTACAGCCCTGCCTCGAACAGGCTCAGGGTCAAGGTATAGTATGTGGCTGTACGGTTGTATAAGCATTTGTTGTGTTATTGTTAAATGTGTTGTTTCAAATAAGATTAGCCTGCATGCTTGGCACGGTTCATTAACAAAAAATATGTGTGCGTGTTGTGCTCAACTTCGTCCCTGAACAACCGGCCAGTGAATGCTTGAGGCCTGCAACTAATTATTATTTTTATTGGCAATTCATCTCTTCCTTAGTTTCCTTACTTTAATTAATCAATAACATATTTTATATTTACCAAAACCCTGCAATTTCCTAGACCCCGAGGTTGTGTCTTTATATTGCAGTGACAGAAAAATCCATTTGAGAAATGCTTGGCCTTTTTGTGTGATTAATATCAAAACATTTAGCTGATTTTTTGATCGACATATGCTTCATGAAATATTAATTTTATATAGATTGGTTTGCATTTGCCTTGTAGTTTGCATGAATCTTCCTCAAGAAAAACTAACTTTCACTTTCAAACTACGCTCCATAGTTGCATCACGGTTGAGAAATGAGAAAGTTGAGACTGACCGGGGAGAATACTTGCTACATGATGCGTGTTAAAAGTGTGCATGATTTCAACTAGCCTCCACTGCGCTGGCTTATTTATGGGTACCTAATGGGTCTTTGCCCCAGGCAGTTTCTCTCTGTGGTGAGCAGGCCAGCAGAGAGCTGTGTGTGGATATGGATGCACCGCTGTCTCTTTAGTGTGCAAGCTCATTGTCTGCTGTCACGTGTGTTCGTGCATAGTGTGTGCTTGTGTTTGCTTTTGGCTTAATCAGCAGTGCTGAGTTCATGAATTCCAGTTCATCAGAGAGAGAAAGAGGGAGCGTCAGCAAGATATGAGCAAGTAGGAGAGAAGATGGAGGTTCAGCAGATAATATTGTGGTTTCTACAATGAAGCTGGACGGTCAAGTAGTAAAAAGAGGGATGAGGAGAGAGCAGTTCAGGACAGGGAGTAATACAGTGGATTTGATGTTTTGGGTCAGTTAGGCCCGTCACTTTTATGAACATCAAGTTCGAACGGAGAAGTAGCAGGAGATAGAAAATCCCTGTAACCACATTCGACTATGTTACTTCCACTGACTTGATTTGAAGCTTAAAAGTGACTGTTGTTGTTAGTGTAAAACTGTGTTCACACCAAACTTTTTGCCTCTCATTTCCTGCCTGAATACGACCGCTAGACGGATTTTGGAGATTTTTCCCTTTGCGAATATTCGCCCTCAACAGCCAATAGGAGTACTCCTTCTGGAAACCATGACAACCTCCACTGCTGTCATCGACAAAGAAGGAGATTGCTGATATTTGTTAACTTCTCTCCAAGCCTCTCCCTCTTGGTTTTATCCCAGTAGAGTTGAAGTCGTGTCATAAAGCTCTGAACGGCCACAGGGGGCAGTGATAAGCTTGTCCTCCATTTCTGTTCCTCCTTAATGTCAGGGACTCTCAGTGCTGATTGGTTTTTGCGATACCACGTGATGCAAATTTTTTCGCTCACAAGGACACAAATTTGCATCTTTGCATTCACTTATGTAATTGCACTGTGGGAGAAATCTTCTTGACAACTGGTGTGAACACAGCTTAAGACACATGATGGACTCAATCAAGGGAACAGCTCAACTTTCACCATAGTTTAACCATCGATAACCTCGGTCCCAACCCACCGTCCTCCTTCTACAGGCTATGCATGTGCAAAAAACGCAAACAAACTCACGGACCAGTGCATCTTATGAAATTTCAAGTCTGTAGACGGCACGTAAGGAGGATGTTGATCATAATCAACAAACTCGTATGCAAGTGTGACGTACAGCGTCCGCAGGTACGTTATTTTGATGATCATGGGAAGAAAACCGTCAGTGAAACACACACAGTGCCCACAAGGAGCACACACGGCGGGAACAAGTTTCCTGCACATGTGGAGTACGGCAGACGCACTCACAACGAACAAAATAAATCGAACGCACCAAGCAAGTGTGGTTCGCTTGCTGTATATTTTCAGTACTACCGCTACAAAACATGCACGTCCAAAATCTCATTTGTGTTGGCAAGGACATCTCTCATCGCCCTTGCAGGTTTATTTACCTCTGCGATCTCCACGACTCCAACAGTCCCCAAAAAATGCAGGGGATGCACAATTCCTCAATTCCTGTTTGGACTGTTGCTTATACTGCTAAAATGTTTCCGCATGCTACCCTCTACAGATTGTATTATGTATAAAAGAACATTCAAGTCACTTAAGTCAAAGAAATTGTAATATATTTAACAAAAAGCTTAGTTTGAATACTTGAACCTGGTTTTAGTTGCCTATTCAGACATCCAGCAAACCCATACCAGCATTAGCATTTGTCATATTTACAATCTGCCTACTGGATGAATTATGAATCTAACTTTGGCTCTGTTTTGGTCTCCACCAACACTTGAGGGAAATCTCAGGCTTCTTAGCTGCCTCATGCTGCACTGTTTTCACCTTCTTTTTGCTAATGGTGACCAAAAAAACACAGCTGAATGTGGCGAGGCCGAACCAAAGCCATGCATTTACAGGCTGGGAGACATTAAACTCTGTGTAGAGCTAAGAGGAACTGCAGTCAGGGTAATAATTAGGTCTGTCACCACAAGCAGCATCTTTCACATATAACTACGTCATTCAAAACAGGTGTAAATACATTATACCAGTTGTCAGTAGTGAGCTGATTTCAGTTGTACCCTGGCCTCTAACTGTTGAGATCAGCCGAGGTCCGACGCTGCTACATCCCTGCGATGAGACCTGAGATCACACTGATGAGGCCAAGTAGCATTTGTTCAGTGGAAAGCTGTGAAGTCTCGCTGTGGTAAAGAAGGTTCTGCCTCTTTGGGAAGCACTCCATAAAAGCTGGAGGCTCCCTCTGCAGCCTGCTGCTTGTTAAACCCTCAGGGAACCATTAGCCTGAGGCCCGCTGGCAGACGCCACAGTCGGAGCTGAGAGCTCGTCTCGGCCTGATCCCAGCACAGCCGGCACACGGCAGAGACAGTTTTTTTCTTTTCTCGGAAGGTGGTGGAAGTTTGGGCAAAGACTCGGCGAGATTTATGAAAGGTGTTTGACAAATAGCGACGCTGGCAACATTATGGCACTTAGCTTTGATGTTCTCTTGCTCCACAATGAGGTTAAAACTGGTGGTTTTAAGTAAAGTATCTCAACAATTACTGGATGATTTATTGTCCATTCATGTTCATCTCAGTGTCAAATGTCAAACTTTTTCTTTAGCACCATCATCAGGTAAACATTACATACTGATTTTCCTCAAATAAAATCAAAGTAGTCAGTTAAAAGCTGTCTTTAATAATCGCTGGGTCATGATTGATATGAATAAATAAAGGCAACCAAGGAAACATTAGAAGGCTTTTAATTTGAAGGGGTTATAGAAAGCGCTGAGTTTGTATGAACTGTGTAAAGCGGTGACGATGCGCGACGGCAACTCTACTTGGACAAACTGCCTCTTCTTCTTCTTCTTTCCTTTGTTTTACAGTGATTGGAAATTTGTTGCTCATTACTGCCACCTAGATAATCCTCCAGAAAAACACTACTCTGTGATCAAATGCCACTTCGATTCAAAGCTTTTTTGCCTCGAGGATTTTTCCTAATCGGGTTATTCAAGTTACTCGAGGAATCATTTCAGCCCTAAATACAAGCCTGCCTTAATTAGAGGCCTGTTACCTTCTGCAGTGGAGGTAAATGAAGGCCCCGGCCACTATTTGAAGAAACACAGAATATCCTCATTTAATTCACACCAGGCTCCTTTGCTGCTTGTCACACTTGTCTCTCACTTTTATCCTCTTGTCTCTCTCTGCACAGTCAACTCACATCAAGCTAAACATCATCACTAAAAAGAACATTTCAATTGAGTCTTTGCAGCGTTTCTAACATGACTGTAGACCCTTGTTTTCACTGCTGTGGAGCGTATTCGCTGTAGACAGGTTGACCCTTTCCTTCCCAGTGGGGAGGCCGGGAGCCCTGTGGTATGCACCAATTACAGTGTTTTTCCCCCTCTTTCCCCACGAGCACCCTTGACCCTCTAGCGAGCGGAGCTGTAGCCAAGTGGATGACTCAAGGTGACTTGTTTCCGTACGCCGGCTCGGAGCAGGGCCTCGGGTCTTCTTCTTCTACCGTTTCTTTTACGGTGACAAATTACTGTTTGAAGTTCAGCCACTGTAAGTGACTTTATTTTCTAGCAGCAGCCCCTTCTCTATTACTGATGATTTAATGATGATATTTCATTGGTGACAGTACAATGGACAGGTTATCTGAGCTTACTCAAGAGGTTTTACTACAAAGTCCTGTCATGCTTAGAAACTGGAGACTTTCTGCAACAAGCACCTTCACTGTTTGCCCTCCCTCAGGCTTCCTCTGCTTTTCTTTGCTTCTTACTTTCTCCTCTGCACGTGTATCCTCTGTTTTTCTCATTAGGCCGACGGATAAATATTGGTGCGCTCGTGCTCTCTGTTATGATATCTTTATCGTGTGTGTACATGTAGGAGATGGACATGTAAACACTGCCTTTTATCATACCCTCAATGCAGCGTTGGCCAACTAGTCAAGTAGATTTTAGAGGTTTATTTGACAACGGTGATTTGTTATTGTGCAGCCGAGTGCAGCGAGCGTACCCGCGACCGGTGCACTTTCGTACAGAAGGGGGCTTCCTCTCATTTGCTCCATTTTCTTCCTGTCGCTTTGGTCGTTACTCATTTCTCTGTGATCTCCTCCCAAAAACACACCCCACCCTTTTCCCTCTGTTTACCTTTCCCTCAAGAAACCTCCTCT